>WNWK01037259.1:0-18622 GCA_009830355.1 Cherax destructor | reverse complement strand
CATGATAGACATTCCCCCAAATAATTTCTTCCTGATAGATAAAATGTTTGAGCGTGACCTCCATCAAGGGTCAGGCGGGGTTTTTAACCCCAGGCCTGCGAACCTCTCGCTGACCTGAGTTTTTAAAACCGGGTGGTACCTGGCCCTCCCCAAAATTTTTTTTGGGGGTCAGTCTCCTTAATTACCGCAACTGTTTTTATTTTTTGTAGGCTCGCTCATGCGTGCCCCCCAGGCTCGCACATGCGTGCACCCCCCAGGCTCGCAAATTTGCCAGGGGCTCACACAATCTGGAGTGTGATGAAGTGTAGGCAGGCCCCATACATGGCTTGAAGAAGAGGTATAAAAAAGCTCATGGAGTGGGGAAGTTTCCTAGTAACGCCCCGTGAAGAGGGGCCCCCGGGCCTGACCCCCCTGCAACCACGTTTGTGTGCTTATAAGTTTGCGTGGGAGGGGCTGGGGGCCCCGGGCCTTGCTTTCCCCCAGGGGATGACCACCCCCTTCTCCGGGCTGGGGGCTGGGGCCCCTCACCTTTTCCCCCGGGTGGGGGGGGGCCCCCCCTCCAAAAGGTGGGGGGGGGGGGACCTCACTTCTCCGGGCTGGGGGGCTGGCCACCTCGCTTCTCCGGGGGGGGGGCCAACCCCTTCTCCGGGCTGGGGACTGACCCCCCCGCCCCCCGGGCCCCGGGGTGGGGGCCCTTTTCTTCTCCCCGGGTGGGGGGGGGCCACCCACTTTCTCCCCCGGGTTTTGGGGTGGCCACCCGCTTCTCCGGGGCCAGGGGGTGGCCACCTCCTTCTCCGGGCTGGGGGGCTGGCCACCTCGCTTCTCCGGGCTGAGGGACTGACCACCTAAAAACAACTTCTCCAAGGTTTCTCCAGCCAGTGACAGTATCAATCAATACAATGGTGTTGGTGAAGAGCACAGTAGTCCAGCCACTGGTTGGAGAAACCTTGGAGAAATAGTTTTCAGGTTGTCAGTCCTTCAGCCTGGAGAAGTGGGGTGGTCAGTCCCTCAGCCTGGAGAGGTGGGGTGATCGGTCCCTCGGCCTGGAGAGGTGGGGTGGTCGGTCCTTCGGCCTGGAGAGGTGGGGTGGTCGGTCCCCCCGGGCCGGAGAGTGGGGGGCGGTCCCTCAGCTTGGGGAGGGGGGGGGCGGTCCCCCCGGCCCCGGGGGGGGGGGGGTTTTCCCCCCCGGGCCCGGGGAATGGGGGGGCGGTCCCTCGGCCTGGAAGGTAGGGGGGCGGTCCGTCAGGGGCCGGAGAGGTGGGGGGTCGGTCCCCCCGGGCCCGGAGAGGTGGGGGGGCCCCGGCCCCCAGCCTGGGGAGGTGGGGGGGGGTCCCCCTTGGCCGGGGGGGTGAGGTGGTCGGTCCCCCCGGCCTGGGGAAAAGGGGGGGGGCGGTCCCTCCCCCCCCCGGAGAGGTGAGGTGGCCCCGGCCCTCGGCCTGGGGAAGGGGGGGGGGCCCCCGGCCCCCCGCCTGGGAGAGGTGAGGGGTCGGGGCCCCCCCGGCCGGAGAGGGGGGGGCGGGCCCCCCTTGCCTGGGGAGGGGTGGGGGGGCCCTCCCGGAGGTGAGGGGGTCAGTCCCTCAGCCTGGAGGGGGAGGGGATCCCCCAGCCTGGAGAAGGGGGGTGGTCACCCCCTCAGCCTGGAAAGTGAGGGGTGGGGTTCCTCAGCCTGGAAAGGGGTGGTCAGTCCCCCCCCCCCTAGAAGGGGGGCCACCCCTCAGCCGGGAAAAAAGGAGGTGGTCAGACGTCTTCCCACTCTCCCCCAAGGTTGATGGATTGATTACATCCCTTTTTCCCCTTTTCCAAAAACCTGCTCCCCCGGTTCATTCTCCTCTGTGTTTGATTGAAAGGTACCGTAGGCCTCCGGTTTTCTCTTCAACGGGTCCCCGGGCCCCACATGTCACACTATGCAGGACTAAGTATGTATATTTAGGCGCAGGTATACATACAAAGTACAATTATCATACATATTGTAAATTACCTAGAGTAGTTTCAAATTTAGGTTGGATAAATTCATGAGTGAGAGGGGTTGGATTTGAGTGGGACTCGCACTTGAGTTAATAGAATCTTCAAAGCTTATTTCTTGGGTAGAATTGAAAATTAGGTTGGGCAATTATTCTGTTAGTGGGATGGATTGTGAAGGACCTGCCTAGTATGGGCCAACAGGCCTGCTGCAGTGTTCCTCCTTTCTTATGTTGTTCTTATGTTGTTGTTCTTATGTTCTTATGAGTGGGTGTGAGTTGGACCTGACTAGGTTGTGCTACTATGTCAGATGCCGTGCTCCTTCCTTAAGTGAGTATTTCAAATTTATTTATCTTCATTCAGCATTACAAGTTTTACATCTAAATGTTTTACAGTTCTGATAAGTTAATGAATAGTACTTGAACTACTACTACAACTACTGCAACTACTACTACTACTACTACTACTACTGCTATTACTACAGCTACTACTGCTATTACTATACTGCTATTACTACTGCTATTACTACTACTGCTATTACTACTGCTATTACTACATAAGAACATAAGAACATAAGAAAGGAGGAACACTGCAGCAGGCCTGTTGGCCCATACTAGGCAGGTCCTTCACAATCCATCCCACCAACAGAACAATTGTTCAACCCAATTTTCAATTCTACCCAAGAAACAAGCTTTGAAATTCTATTAACTCAAGTTGCGAGTCCCACTCAAATCCCCTCTCACTCATGAATTTATCCAACCTAAATTTGAAACTACCCAAGGTCATAGCTTCAATGACCTACTAGGCAGACTGTTCCACTCATCAACTACCCTATTTCCAAACCAATATTTTCCTATATCCTTTCTAAATCTAAACTTATCCAATTTGAATCCATTATTGCGGGTTCTCTCTTGGAGAATATCCTCAAGACCTTATTTATATCCCCTTATTAATACCCATCTTCCACTTATATACCTCGATCATGTCTCCCTCATTCTTCGTCTTACAAGTGAATGTAATTTAAGGGTCTTCAATCTTTCTTCATACGGGAAGATTTCTAATGCTATGAATTAACTTTGTCATTCGTCGCTGAATGTTTTCTAACAATTTATATCCATTCTGTAAAATGGAGACCAGAACTGAGCTGCATAATCTAGGTGAGGCCTTACTAATGATGTATAAAGCTGTAATATAACCGCTGGACTTCTGTTGCTTACACTTCTTGATATAAATCCCAGTAATCTATTTGCTTTATTTCTTCGCTTAGGCATTGCTGACTTGGTTTGAGGTTGCTGCTTACCAAACCCCGATCCTTTTCGCATTCTGTACGGCTGAGTTCAACATTATTAAGCTGGTAGGTGCTAGGTTATGAACATTCCCGAGCTTTAGAACTTTGCATTTGATATACCGTCCCCCAAACTTAGATAGGGACAAGGAGACTACTATGGGAGGAAATTGTTAGAGCCACAATGCACGATAACGTAGTTATTCTGGGTGACTTCAACTTTAGTCAAATTGATTGGAATTTTTTGACTGGGAATTTTGAATCTAACGATTTCTTAGAAGTAGTTCAAGATTGTTTTTGAAGCAGTTTGTGACAGAACCTACAAGGGAAATAATCTGTTGACTTAGTTCTGGCAAACAAGGAAACCCTTGTTAATAATTTAGAAATTACAGAGGAACTCAGCCAAGCGACCACAAATCAGTACCTTTGGCATTGAATAAGTTTCATAGTAGGAATAACTCAGTAACGGTCCCAGATTTTCGCTTAGCAGATTACAATGGACTTAGAGAACACTTATCATCTGTGGACTGGGGTAATGAAGAGAGCTATCAATATGACAGTTTTCTGAACACTATACATTGCCCAAAGAACATTTATCCATTCTGTAAAATGGAGACCAGAACTGAGCTGCATAATCTAGTAAGGCTTTTGATAGAGTACCACATCAGAGACTGTTAAAGAAAGTGGCTGCTCACGGCATTGGAGAAAAGTGTTTTCATGGATCAGTCATGGCTCACAAATAGGAAGCAGAGGGTGTGCATTAATGGGGTTAAATCTGAGTGGGGATCTGTAACAAGTGGCGTTCCACAGGGATCGGTTTTGGGCCCGTTGTTGTTTATAATATATATAAATGACCTTGACGAGGAATTACTAGTGATATGAGCAAATTCGCTGATGACACGAAGATAGGTAGGATAATCGATTCAGACGTAGATGTCACGGAACTTCAGGAGGATTTAGACAAACTCAATTCCTGGTCAGAAAAATGGCAGATGCAGTTCAATGTAGATAAATGCAAAGTTCTAAAGCTCGGGAATGTTCATAACCTAGCACCTACCAGCTTAATAATGTTGAACTCAGCCGTACAGAATGCGAAAAGGATCTGGGGTTATGGTAGCAGCAACCTCAAACCAAGTCAGCAATGCCTAAGCGTAAGAAATAAAGCAAATAGATTACTGGATTTATATCAAAGTGTAAGCAACAGAAGTCCAGCGGTTATATTACAGCTTTATACATCATTAGTAAGGCCTCACCTAGATTATGCAGCTCAGTTCTGGTCTCCATTTTACAGAATGGATATAAATTCGTTAGAAAACATTCAGCGACGAATGACAAAGTTAATTCATAGCATTAGAAATCTTCCGTATGAAGAAAGATTGAAGACCCTTAAATTACATTCACTTGTAAGACGAAGAATGAGGGAGACATGATCGAGGTATATAAGTGGAAGATGGGTATTAATAAGGGGATATAAATAAGGTCTTGAGGATATCTCTCCAAGAGAGAACCACAATAATGGATTCAAATTGGATAAGTTTAGATTTAGAAAGGATATAGGAAAATATTGGTTTGGAAATAGGGTAGTTGATGAGTGGAACAGTTTGCCTAGTAGGGTCATTGAAGCTATGACCTTGGGTAGTTTCAAATTTAGGTTGGATAAATTCATGAGTGAGAGGGGTTGGATTTGAGTGGGACTCGCACTTGAGTTAATAGATTCTTCAAAGCTTATTTCTTGGGTAGAATTGAAAATTAGGTTGGGCAATTATTCTGTTAGTGGGATGGATTGTGAAGGACCTGCCTAGTATGGGCCAACAGGCCTGCTGCAGTGTTCCTCCTTTCTTATGTTCTTATGTTCTTACTAATGATGTATAAAGCTGTAATATAACCGCTGGACTTCTGTTGCTTACACTTCTTGATATAAATCCCAGTAATCTATTTGCTTTATTTCTTACGCTTAGGCATTGCTGACTTGGTTTGAGGTTGCTGCTTACCAACCCCAGATCCTTTTCCATTCTGTACGGCTGAGTTCAACATTATTAAGCTGGTAGGTGCTAGGGTTATGAACATTCCCGAGCTTTAGAACTTTGCATTTATCTACATTGAACTGCATCTGCCATTTTCTGACCAGGAATTGAGTTTGTCTAAATCCTCCTGAAGTTCCGTGACATCTACGTCTGAATCGATTATCCTACCTATCTTCGTGTCATCAGCAATTTGCTCATATCACTAGTAATTCCCTCGTCAAGGTCATTTATATATATATAACAACAACGGGCCCAAAACCGATCCCTGTGGAACGCCACTTGTTACAGATCCCCACTCAGATTTAACCCCATTAATGCACCCTCTGCTTCCTATTGGTGAGCCATGACTCGATCCATGAAAACACTTTTTCTCCAATGCCGTGAGCAGCCACTTTCTTTAACAGTCTCTGATGTGGTACTCTATCAAAAGCCTTACTAAAATCCAAATAAACAATATCGAATAAATAAACAATATCCTATATCCTTTCTAAATCTAAACTTGTCTAATTTGAATCCATTACTGCGGGTTCTCTCTTGGAGAGATATCCTCAAGACCTTATTTATATCCCCTTGGTAATACCCTTCTTCCACTTATACTCTTCGATCATGTCTTCCCTCACCACTGTGACGAAACGTTTCGTCAATAAAGATACCCAAGTGTGGCACGTGTGTCTAAATTACCAACTTGTCGGTTCTCTGAACCGTTTATCAACAAAACTGGTGTATGGGCCAACACACCAAAATACTGGGCCAATAGGCCTTTTACAGTGTTCTTTTCTCATGTTTTTAAATGCGACCACTCTCATACATGTAGTAGGATAATTGAAGATGAAAGTTTGGGTAACTTCAATTATAGGTTAGATAAATACATGAGTGAGAGGGGCTCGGACTTGAGTCACATGACTTCATTGTCAGGTGTCACACCTCTCTCTCAGCCTATATATACTTTCATTATAATCACTATTTGTTAGAAGTCATCAAGATCCCATGATCTAACTTTTGCTATCAAATATATCCTAGTATTTGCTAAGGTGTTATTTAATCAATTTGTCGATAACAATTACGAAGGTTGATACCATTCCAGTGAAGACCATCCAGACAACTATTACTAGTGAAGGTAAGTTCATTGTTATAGTTATAGGAAAGATGGTGACCACTAACTCTTAGTTTAAACTATTATTACAACTCACACAGGACCCACATATATACCCACTTATGAGTTTAACTTTTTTTCTCAAAATCAATCTATAGGTTAAACATCTCTATAATTGATGAAAAATAGACATGTCCAACATCTGGGCATCTTTATTGTAGACGTTTCGTCATCAAGTGGGTTTATCAAGTTTGTATATAGTAGAACTATATACAAAAGATGAGGTAATCAGTCCCTCAGCCTTGGAGGTGGTGTGAAGAGGCTGTAGTCTTGAAGATGGAGAATACTGTCAATACTGTATAATAAAAATGAGACACATGTGCAACATCTGGGTATCTGTATCATATACGTCTCGCCATCCAGTGGCTTTATCAATACAAATTTTCAGACCGTAGTCGTTGCAGTTGTATATAGTTTTACTGTCTTCAAATTATATCCTAGAATTTGTTTTGAAAAACCACTGGATGGTCTAAACGTCTACAATAAAGATTCTTATATGTTGCAGATGCCTCTAAATTTCATCTTGTCGGTATTGAATACCATTCATTTACAATACTGTTTAATAATAATAATAATAATAATAATAACAGATTATGTATATATTTTATTTATTTTGCAGGTCATCCTGACACCTGAGACTGGCTCTTGTGTCAATACTTCAGGTATTCTGACACCATATTCTGGTACTTGTAGTTTCAATACAGCACTTATAGTGCCAATATCACTGTTACAAAGCTAAAGGTTCTGTAAATGTTGTATATACAGTGTTAATACAGTGACTACACTAAAAACATAGTTAAATTAATATTTGAGAATATCATTATTCATTATGTTTAAAACACCTGAAAAACTGTGTTTTGAGGCAATGCAATATAGAGGTGTTGATCAACATTCACACTCACTACAGCAATCATCTTCTCAAGAACCTCAGTGCGTATCTCTGACCACATTTATTATAGACTATAAAACACTCCAGTGTTCAGTGTGTCTAAAAGAGTTTTCTGATAAATATAATTTACTAAAACACATGAGAACTCATACTGGAGAGAAATTATATCAGTGTTCAGAATGTCTGAAAGACTTTCCACAAAAGTCAGAATTAGTACGTCACATAAGAACGCATACTGGAGAGAAACCATATCAGTGTTCAGAATGTCTGAAAGACTTTTCAAAAAGGTCTAATTTAGTGTGTCACATGCGAACTCATACTGGCGAGAAACCACATCAGTGTTCAGTATGTCTGAAAGACTTTTCAGAAAGGTCTAAATTAGTGTGTCACATGCGAACTCATACTGGCGAGAAACCATATCAGTGTTCAGTGTGTCTGAAATACTTTTCTCAAAAAACACATGTAGTAATTCACATGAGAACTCATACTGGAGAGAAACCATATCAGTGTTCAGAATGTCTGAAAGACTTTTCACAAAAGTCTGATTTAGTATCTCACATAAGAACTCATACTGGAGAGAAACCATATCCGTGTTCAGTGTGTCCGAAAAACTTTTCTCAAAAAACACATTTAGTAAATCACATGAGAACTCATACAAGAGAGAAACCATATCAGTGTTCAGAATGTATGAATAACTTTTCTCGAAAATCATCATTAGTAAATCACATGAGAAGTCATACTGGAGAGAAACCATATCAGTGTTCAGTGTGTCTGAAAGACTTTTCTCGTAAAACACATTTAGTAAGTCACATGAGAACTCATACTGGAGAGAAACCATATCGATGTTCAGTGTGTCTTAAAGACTTTTCGCATAAAACTTATTTAGTATATCACATGAGAACTCATACTGGAGAGAAACCATATCAGTGTTCAGAATGTCTGAAAGACTTTTCACAAAAGTCTGATTTAGTATGTCACATAAGAACTCATACTGGAGAGAAACCATATCAGTGTTCAGAATGTCTAAAAGACTTTTCAAAAAGGTCTAATTTAGTGTGTCACATGCGAACTCATACTGGCGAGAAACCACATCAGTGTTCAGTATGTCTGAAAGACTTTTCAGAAAGGTCTAAATTAGTGTGTCACATGCGAACTCATACTGGCGAGAAACCATATCAGTGTTCAGAATGTATGAATAACTTTTCTCAAAAATCAACATTAGTAAATCACATGAGAACTCATACTGGAGAGAAACCATATCAGTGTTCTGTGTGTCTGAAAAACTTTTTTCGAAAGTCTGGTTTAGTAAGTCACATGAAAACTCATACTAGGAACTTATGAGTAATGAAATTCCGTATATCATTTGTCATTGAGCCAAGACTTGTGTGGAAGTGTAGTGTGTTAAAAAAATGATTTGCATGTAGCACAACTGGTGATATCTATCAAATAAACAATCCATTAATTCCTACCCACATTTTACTCTGCCACAATACCACCTTCTTAGGCTTCATTTTTAAGATAATTTTTGTTGTATATTCTTTATGATAGTGACATTCTCAAGTTAAGATTATAATTCTTAATTGGCTAATAAAACATATCATTACCTTGAGTATACTTGGAGAAAATTTCAGGGGTAAATGTCCCTGCAGACTCAAGGTGGATCAGGGTCTCACCAACCAGCCTGCTACTGCAGGCCACACTTAAACCAACGTACAAACTACAGCCCGGCTGACCAGGTACAGTTGAACACTCTTGGGCCCCTGACACTTATTGTGTCTTCAATTACAGTACTCGTGGTGCCCCTGTTTTCCATTGGGGGAATGTTGCACCTCCTGCCGAGCTTTTTGCTAGAATTTATGGTACTAGTATGTTAATAAACCTGGCGAAGACGTAATAGTATGGCAAAAACCCTGAAAGGGTGAATAATAACATTAACAACAATAATAATAATAATTATAGTAATAATAGGGGCTAGTAACCCCTTCTCCTGTATACATTACTCGGCCACTCTGCCTCGGTGGGAAATGGCTAATATGTTGTCAGTCAATCAATCTATTCAAGATTGATGGACTGACAACATCGACTCAATATTGAGGGACTGACAACTTCACACTCCTCCTGTTCTTCACGATTCTCCTTAGAATCTAACGACTTCTTAGATGTAGTTCAAGATTGTTTTTTGAAGCAGTTTGTGACAGAACCTACAAGGGGAAATAACCTGCTTGACTTAGTTCTGGCAAACAAGGAAACCCTTGTTAATAATTTAGAAATTACAGAGGAACTCGGCCAAGCGACCACAAATCAATTACCTTTGGCATTGAATGGAAGTTTCATAGTAGGAATAACTCAGTAACGGTCCCAGATTTTCGCTTAGCAGATTACAATGGACTTAGAGAACACTTATCATCTGTGGACTGGGGTAATGAAGAGAGCTATCAATATGACAGTTTTCTGAACACTATACATGCTGCCCAAAGAACATTTATCCCATATAAAGAAATTAGATCGAATAGAAATGACCCAAAATGGATGAATAATAGGCTCAAATATCTTTTAAGGGAGAAGAAAGGAATTTATAGGCGTATCAAAAGAGGTGAGGGTCATCTTATGAGTCAGTATATTGACATTAAGAGGGACGTTAAAAAGGGGATAAGAAAAGCTAAACGGGACTACGAAATTAAAGTTGCTAGGATTGAAAACTAACCCAAAAGTTTTTCCAGGTGTATAGAACAAAAGTTAGAGATAAGATAGGTCCCCTTAAAAATAATTATGGGTATCTTACTGACAAAGAGAATGAAATGTGCTCTATTTTTAATAATTATTTTCTCTGGTTTTCACTCAGAAGACACTAATAATATCCCAAGAATTAGGTATTTTAGTGGGCCTGAAGAAGATAAATTATGTAGTATCACAGTCACTAGCGAAAAGGTTATCAAACAGATAGACCGTTTGAAGCAAAATAAATCGCCAGGCCCTGATGAGCTTTTTTCAAGGGTTCTTAAGGAATGCAAAATAGAACTCTGTGAACCCTTAACTAACATTTTTAACCTATCTCTTCAAACAGGTGTAGTGCCGGATACATGGAAGATGGCTAATGTAATTCCTATTTTTAAAGCGGGGGACAAGTCGTTACCATCAAATTACTGCCCAATAAGTCTAACATCAATTGTAGGCAAATTACTAGAGTCGATTATAGCTGATAACATAAGAAGCCATCTCGATAGGCATAATTTGATTAATGATACTCAGCATGGATTCACCAGGGGCCGTTCCTGCCTAACTAATTTATTAATTTTTTCAGTAAAGCTTTGAGGCAGTTGATCATGATAAAGAATTCGATATTGTTTATTTGGATTTTAGTAAGGCTTTTGATATAGTACCACATCATGGCATTGCGGGAAAAGTGTTGTCATGGATCGAGTCATGGCTCACCAATAGGAAGCAGAGGGTGTGCATAAATGGGGTTAAATCTGAGTGGGGATCTGTAACAAGTGGCGTTCCTCAGGGATCGGTTTTGGGCCCGTTGTTGTTTATAATATATATAAATGAATTTGACGAAGGAATTTCTAGTGATATGAGCAAATTCGCTGATGACACGAAGATAGGTAGGATAATCGATTCAGACGTAGATGTCACGGATCTTCAGAAGGATTTAGACAAACTCAATTCCTGGTCAGAAAAATGGCAGATGCAGTTCAATGTAGATAAATGCAAAGTTCTAAAGCTCGGGAATGTTCATAACCCTAGCACCTACCAGCTTAATAATGTTGAACTCAGCCGTACAGAATGCGAAAAGGATCTGGGGGTTATGGTAAGCAGCAACCTCAAACCAAGTCAGCAATGCCTAAGCGTAAGAAATAAAGCAAATAGATTACTGGGATTTATATCAAGAAGTGTAAGCAACAGAAGTCCAGCGGTTATATTACAGCTTTATACATCATTAGTAAGGCCTCACCTAGATTATGCAGCTCAGTTCTGGTCTCCATTTTACAGAATGGATATAAATTCGTTAGAAAACATTCAGCGACGAATGACAAAGTTAATTCATAGCATTAGAAATCTTCCGTATGAAGAAAGATTGAAGACCCTTAAATTACATTCACTTGTAAGACGAAGAATGAGGGGAGACATGATCGAGGTATATAAGTGGAAGATGGGTATTAATAAGTGGGATATAAATAAGGTCTTGAGGATATCTCTCCAAGAGAGAACCCGCAATAATGGATTCAAATTGGATAAGTTTAGATTTAGAAAGGATATAGGAAAATATTGGTTTGGAAATAGGGTAGTTGATGAGTGGAACAGTCTGCCTAGTAGGGTCATTGAAGCTATGACCTTGGGTAGTTTCAAATTTAGGTTGGATAAATTCATGAGTGAGAGGGGTTGGATTTGAGTGGGACTCGCACTTGAGTTAATAGAATCTTCAAAGCTTAATTCTTGGGTAGAATAGAAAATTAGGTTGGGCAATTATTCTGTTAGTGGGATGGATTGTGAAGGACCTGCCTAGTATGGGCCAACAGGCCTGCTGCAGTGTTCCTCCTTTCTTATGTTCTTATGTTCTTATGTTGTATGGACTGATGAAGCCACTGTGTGGCGAAACGTTTCCTCTATAAAGATACCCAAGTGTTGCATATGTGTCTAATTTACACACAGCTTTAAGAGCATTTAGTCTATCTTTGCATTTTTTATTTAGTTGTGGTATAGTGGATTTGTTAAAGGGTACATCTACACCAAGATTTCTGTAAGTTTTAACGTAGCTAATGTTTTCACCCTGCAAATAGAAGGGTGGGGGATGTCGTTTGCTTGTTAATATCTTTGTTTTAGAGGAAGATATTACGAGGCCTAGTCGATTACAAATTGCTTGAACTTCATTAAGAACGGTACTCATCTTTTTATGCCCTGTTGTATGTATCATGATGTCATCAGCATAGCTTATAGCTATATGTTTAGGTGAGGTAGACAATAGGAGAGCATTAATCAGAATATTAAATAGCATGGGACTGAGAACTCCTCCCTGCGGTGACCTAGGGACATTTCTTTAGACTCGCTTCTAAAGCCTTGGTAGAGGACAGAGAATACTCTGTTTGACAGGTATCCTATTATCCATCAGAGTAGACTACCACCAATATTCAAAGGTGGAAATACAGTTCTGCACACTCTTACCTTTCATGACCCATAGAGGGGGGAGGAAGTTGGTTAGTTACCATTTTGTCCTAGGCACATGTCGATTCGACACTAGGCCTGTTGTATGTGTGTGTGTGTGTGTAAGGAAACACTTTGAAATGTTTCCGCCCTGCCGGGAATAGAACCCGGCCCCTACGTGCATGAAGCGAGAGCTTTACCACCAGGCCACCGGGGCTGATTCTATAGTACAGTCTGTTTAGAATCATTCTTTCAAAATTATTACAAAGACAGCTAGTTAAGGAGATCGGTCTAAATGTATCAGACTGTTGGGGCTTAGGGATATGCACAATGAGACTATTGGTCCAGGAAGTAGGAAGAACTCCCTCAATGTAACTGGTATTATACAGTGCCAACAAAGGATTATTAGGCACGTGCCTTAGAGTTCTGAGAATATCATAGATTATACCATCCTCTCCAGGATGGTATAATGAAGGTATAATGATGGTTGAAGAGGCAATCACTCTCATCAATATTTTGGCTCATAAAATTAATCAGTTTCAACATTTCTTCAGAAGCACTCTCTTAAGTTTTCTCAAATATGAGATGGCAGGTTTTCATGCCTGGAGATTTTGGACCAGTCATTTATGAGGTCATTTGCTTTTTTAAGTGGAAAGGGATGAGCAACATTGCCAGTCTTTTTCCTGGTTATTTTATTTATACCTTTCCATGCCAGACTTAAAGGGGTAGACCTATTTAATCCACTAACGAATTGTTCCCATTCCTTTTGCCTAAGTTCTTGCTTTCTATTTCATGCATTTGTTAGTGCAGCTTGGAACGTTCTGAGAAGTTCTGGGGTTCTACACTCACGGTATGCTTTACATAAGAACATAAGAAAGGAGGAACACTGCAGCAGGCCTGTTGGCCCATACTAGGCAGGTCCTTCACAATCCATCCCACTAACAGAATAATTGCCCAACCTAATTTTCAATTCTACCCAAGAAATAAGCTTTGCGGATTCTATTAACTCTAGTGCGAGTCCCACTCAAATCCAACCCCTCTCACTCATGAATTTATCCAACCTAAATTTGAAACTACCCGAGGTCCTAGCTTCAATGACCCTACTAGGCAGACTGTTCCACTCATCAACTACCCTATTTCCAAACCAATATTTTCCTATATCCTTTCTAAATCTAAACTTATAAGAACATAAGAACATAAGAAAGGAGGAACACTGCAGAAGGCCTGTTGGCCCATACTAGGCAGGTCCTTCACATTCCATCCCACTAACAGAATATTTGTTCAACCTAATTTTCAATGCTACCCAAGAAATAAGCTTTGATAATTTTATTTACTCATGTGCAATTCCCAATCAAATCCAACCCCTTTCACTCATGGAGGGAGCTGTTAGGGCTTTAAACTAGAAATAGTTAGTGGTATGGGTTTTGGGGGAAAAACAGAGAAGTCCCAGTGTAGTAATATTATAAGTTGTAGGAGAACTAGTAATAGGCAGAATAAGGTGGATAGTGGAAAGCTAGTGACACTAGATGACAAGGACAGTAATAGGTATAGTGGAAAAACAGAGATGAGCAGGAAGGGTAAAGAGAAAGGAGGGTCTCTAAATATATATTACACCAATAGTCGTAGTGCTAGGAATAAGATGGACGAGTTGAGATTAGTTGCAAGTACGGGTAATATTGATGTTTTTGCAATAACTGAGACATGGTTTAATATGAAAAATCGGGACTTGCCTGCCGAATGTCACATTCAGGGTTTTAAATTGTTCCAAGTAGACAGAAGTATCGGGAAAGGGGTGGGGTGGCACTCTATGTCCGTGATCATTTAAATTGTTGCATAAAAACGGGTATAAAGTCTGAATTAACACATACAGAGTCTGTCTGGATAGAATTTTCAGAGGGGTGTGAAAATTGATTTTAGGCGTGATTTACCGTCCTCCAAACTTAGATAGGGAACAAGGAGACTACTTTGGGAGGAAATTGTTAAGGCCACAAGACACGATAACGTAGTAATTCTAGGGACTTTAACTTTAGTCAGATTGATTGGAATTTCATGACAGGGAATTTAGAATCTAACGACTTTTTAGAAGTAGTTCAGGATTGCTTTTTGAAGCAGTTTGTAACAGAACCTACAAGGGAAATAACCTACTTGACTTGGTTCTGGCAAGCAAGGAAACCCTTGTTAATAATTTAGAAATTACAGAGGAACTCGGCTCAAGCGACCACAAGTCAATTACCTTTAGCATTGAATGGATGTATGATAGTAGGGATAATTCAGTAATGGTCCCAGATTTTCGCTTAGCAGATTATAATGGACTTAGAGAACACTTATCAACTGTGGACTGGGGTGAAGAAGAGAGGTATCAATATGACAGTTTTCTTAACACTATACAGGCTGCCCAAAGAACATTTATCCCGTATAAAGAAATTAGATCAAGTAGAAATGACCCAAAATGGATGAATAATAGGCTCAAATATCTTTTAGGGCAGAAGAAAGGAATTTATAGGCGCATAAAAAGAGGTGAGGGTCATCTTATAAATCAGTATACTGACATTAAGAGGGACGTTAAAAAGGGAATAAGAAAAGCTAAACGGGACTATGAAATTAAAGTTGCTAGGGATTCAAAAACTAACCCAAAAGTTTTTTCCAGCTTTATAGAACAAAAGTTAGGGATAAGATAGGTCCCCTTAAAAATAACTTTGGGCATCTTACTGACAAGGAGAATGATATGTGCTCTATTTTTAATAATTATTTTCTCTCGGTTTTCACACAGGAAGACATTAATAATATCCCAGTAATTAATTTTTACAGAGGCCCAGAAGAAGATAAATTATGTAATATCACAGTCACTAGCGAAATGATTATGAAACAGCTGGACCGACTGAAACAAAATAAATCGCCGGGTCCTGATGAGTTTTTTGCAAGGGTTCTTAAAGAATGCAAAATGGAACTCTGTGAACCAATATCTAACATTTTTAATTTATCTCTTCAAACAGGTGTAGTGTCTGATATGTGGAAGATGGCTAATGTAATTCCTATTTTTAAAGCAGGGGACAAGTCACTACCGTCAAACTACCGCCCAATAAGCCTGACCTCAATTGTAGGCAAATTACTAGAGTCAATTATAGCTGATATTATTAGAAGTCATCTAGATAACCATAATTTGATTAATGATACCCAGCATGGATTCACGAGGGGCCGTTCCTGCCTATCTAATTTATTAACCTTCTTCAGTAAAGCTTTTGAGGCTGTTGATCACGATAAAGAATTCGATATTGTTTATTTAGACTTTAGTAAGGCTTTTGATAGAGTACCACACCAGAGACTGTTAAAGAAAGTGGCAGCTCATGGCATTGGGGGAAAAGTGCTGTCATGGATCGAGTCATGGCTCACCAATAGGAAGCAGAGAGTGTGCATAAATGGGGTTAAATCCGAATGGGGACTTGTAACAAGTGGTGTTCCACAGGGATCAGTCTTAGGCCCATTGTTATTTATAATATATATCAATGACCTTGATGAGGGAATTACTAGTGATATGAGCAAATTCGCCGACGACACGAAGATAGGTAGGATAATTGATTCAAACATAGATGTCATAGAACTTCAGGAAGATTTAGACAAACTTAATTCGTGGTCAGAAAAGTGGCAGATGCAGTTCAATGTAGATAAATGCAAGGTTCTGAAGCTCGGGAGTGTCCATAACCCAAGCACTTATAAGTTAAATAACGTAGAACTTAGCCATACAGATTGCGAGAAGGACTTGGGGGTGATGGTAAGCAGCAACCTTAAACCAAGACAGCAATGCCTAAGCGTACGTAATAAGGCAAATAGATTACTGGGATTTATATCAAGAAGTGTTAGCAACAGAAGTCCAGAGGTTATATTACAGCTTTATACATCATTAGTAAGGCCTCACCTAGATTACGCAGCTCAGTTCTGGTCTCCATATTACAGAATGGACATAAATTCGTTAGAAAACATTCAGCGTAGAATGACTAAATTAATACATAGCATTAGAAATCTTCCTTACGAAGAAAGATTGAAGACCCTAAAATTACATTCACTTGTAAGACGTAGAATGAGGGGAGACATGATCGAGGTATACAAGTGGAAAATGGGTATTAACAAAGGGGATATAAATAAGGTCTTGAGGATATCTCTCCAAGAGAGAACCCGCAATAATGGATTCAAGTTAGATAAGTTTAGATTTAGAAAGGATATAGGAAAGTATTGGTTTGGAAATAGGGTAGTTGATGAGTGGAACAGTCTGCCTAGTAGGGTTATTGAAGCTAGGACCTTGGGTAGTTTCAAATTTAGGTTGGATAGATTCATGAGTGGGAGGGGTTGGATTTGAGTGGGACTCGCGCATGAGTGGGAAGAATTGTCAAAGCTTATTTCTTGGGTAGCATTGAAAATTGGGTTGAGCAAATATTCTGTTAGTGGGACGGATTGTGAAGGACCTGCCTAGTATGGGCCAACAGGCCTGCTGCAGTGTTCCTCCTTTCTTATGTTCTTATGTTCTTATGAATGTATCCAACCTAAATTTAAAACTACCCAAGGTCCTTGCTTCAATAACCCTACTAGGCAGACTGTTCCACTCATCAACTACCCTATTTCCAAACCAATACTTTCCTATATCCTTTCTAAATCTAAACTTATCTAACTTGAATCCATTATTGCGGGTTCTCTCTTGGAGAGATACCCTCAAGACCTTATTTATATCCCCTTTGTTAATACCCATCCTAGCTGCATGTGTTAGATTGCATAGCTGTGGGTCATTATAATATTTACATTGGTTTTTATTGTCATTTCTAGTGGAAGGTTTATGTTTTCTTTTCCTGCCCACTTGATCTGTGAGTACAGTCTCAATAGTGGTAACTAGATCATCATTGAATTTTTGTGTGCCAGTGGGCTCATAATCCTTATACCATTGATCCAAGTGGTTAATAAAGTTGTAATAATATTGGTAGAATTACCGACAATATGTTAAGTAAAAGGACACAAATGCAACTAATGTGACATTTTATTGTGGCAACGTTTCGCTCTCCAGGAGCTTTCTCAAGCCGTTACAAGCGATAATGGACATAGTGGGTTTATATATTCTCAAAGTGAGGTGAAATACTAGTGGTGGTAGTAGTAGTGATAGTAGTAGTAGTAATACAATAAGGTAGAACAATCAATATACACATGAGTAAAAGGTGATAAAACAAATACTTGGGTGGTATAACAATAGGTTAGACAAATATTTCTGCTGGAGGTTGAAATATCGAAGGCCTGTAGGAGTGTTCCACATCTACGATGTGCTTGTGTTGAATTAGCAGGAGAGACTATGTGATGGTAGGGTTTACTGTTTTCAGGAGGATTCTTGCTAAGACTTCAGAGATGGTGAAACTGCCTTTGTTTTGTTTAATTGTGTTAGAAACAGAGATAAGTGCTGATTCAAGGCATTTGCGTCTACGGAAATTAGTTTCTTTGATTACTAGTCGGGCGTCTTTGAATTTCATGAGATGATTGTTGGAATTTCGGTGTTGTACGCAGGCGTTGTTCAGGTTATCGTTTCTGCATGCATTAATGTGTTCATTGATGCGTGTTTCGAGGTTCCTTGCTGTTTCTCCTACATAAATTCTGTCGCAGCCTCCACAGGGTATAGTGTAGACCCCTGCGTTGACTGGTTCATGGTGCTTGGATTTAGTCTTGGTTAGATCCTTAATAGAAGTACTGGAAGCAATGGCGACTCTAGTGTTAGCTTGTGCAAATACTTTAGAAATGTTGGTTGCAACCTGGCTGTTGGGAAGAATTATGACTTTGTTTGGAGTGGTGTTGATGCGTGGAGAATTAATGATCTGAAGAGCTCTTTTCTTACAATCTTTGATGAAAAAGGAAGGAAAATGTAACTCAGTGAAGGTTTGGTGAATGTATGTACATTCCTCGTCAAGAAACTCAGGACTACAAATTCGATAAGCTCTTAGGAAAAATCCGATGATGATACCTCTTTTGGTCTTAGTATCTTGACTGGTATAGAAGTTTCCTCCTTCTGTATTTAGCTCCTTGGTTGCTGACTTAACTCAGTGGTGGACCTGACTTAACTCAGTGAAGACGTGTCTTGTGTGCTCTCTGTCAATCTGAAGATGTCCTCTCTTGAGCTACTCTACCAGCAGCTGAAGGAAGAACTG
>WNWK01037258.1:0-18622 GCA_009830355.1 Cherax destructor | reverse complement strand
AAGGTTGAGGGGGTCACCACCATTAAAAACCGCCATTCCAACAACCACCAGTAACCCAATCCCCCCAAAACACCACCAGACCGAACATGGAACGGGAAAAGAACCCACTGTAGTGCAGCTGGACTTTACAAATTTTCTATGTTGTCTTTGAAAGCCCTGATGCAGTTTATTTTGGTAACAAATGCATTCATGCATGCATGAATGAAAAACTGTGACAGAACTATATATGTTCTTTACCATTACGCATATACATCATGTACATAAGAATAATATTGCTAAATATTGGACAATAACATGATTGATGTGTCCCCAATGTTTGGTAACCTTATTCTTCTAAACTTATCCCTGTTGCTTTCTGCATGTGTTGCATTTCTCTGAAAAGCACATCCTCACAAAAATGATATATATTGTTCAGCATCAGGAAGTTTTCTATTTAAAAAAATCAGTAATTATGTCTATCGTTGTGATTAACGGGTTTTTAAATATTGTTCAGGGACATATTTTTTAAAATAGTACATACCAAACAATTGAAATCGCTTTAGTAAAAAATTGTTTTTGTGTGCGATCACGAGAGTGGTATTGTCATCGATTTTATTGTCCTGTCACACAGGACGGGCAACAGTAGAAAAAAAAAAAAAAATTACTTGGGATCTCTGGTGAAAGGTTTGTATATTTGAAAGGGGCATACATTTTTTATGATTGGTACAAAGTCCTCTAATCTGTCATTACCTGCAAGCAAATAATACAGACGATTGTGGGGTTCGAGGATGGGAAAAATATGCCAAATTGGTGTACTTACTAAAAAAAATCAGGTGCAGGCCTTCACTGAACACAGAATCATGGAATTTCAGTGGCATAATAAACAGATGGAACAATATTGACCATTTTTCCCCAAAGAAAAAAATTCGGCAATATAAGCAAAACCCAGGGTAAACCCCAAAGAAACCAGTTGTTATGATTGAAGATACTAAAAAATGCTTTGGTGGACAAAGGACATGAACAGGATTTTTGACTGCGTGAAGGAGCTTCAAGTGGTACATCACACTGTTTTCCACCAGCAAGAGACCAACCCACAAATACTTCAATTTGGGAATCATCATCCAAATTATAGCCCAAAAACCCGACCGGGCCACAGGGTCGTTGACCCCTGAACTTTCCAGGTATACACCTGCATCACAGCACCACTGCACAGTTTAAAAAGCCCCTCATCTGGGCCCGAAGCATTACATAACAGAAAGCCTGCCACAGGCATAAAAAAACATGCTCACGACGAAAACACCTCCGAAGCGCTGGGATACCAACAATATGTAAAACCTCTGAAAAATAACTTTGCATTGAACCCTGCTTCGAGGAGTTCCACAAGCTCTAATATCGTAGTGAACAATGTGTAAATAGTGTACACAGAAGATATGCAATGAAAGAACAGAACAATAACAACATTTTTTAGCAGTGAATAAGTGAACAAGACTTGACATTTAGTTTAGTGTTAGGGAACAATAAATACAAGTGAAACATGATATCTAATAAAGTTAAAAGTATAACAAATGTGATCCATAAATAAATAAAAACAACGAAAATGTTCCATATAATGATCACCAATATCAACTTCAATGTTGCTATATAATGATCACCAATGTCAACTTCAATGTTGCTATATAATGATCATCGATGTTAACTTCAATGTTGCGTATAAGATCACCGATATCAACTTCATTGTTGCTACATAATGATCACCGATGTCAAATTCACTGTTCAGTATCTTCTTAATTATTTATAGGATTTCACTAATTTTGATCTTATTTTAAATCTAAAATTATAGATAATTTTTGTTTTAAATATCATGTACGGGAGAGCACATTATGTTTGCTACCCAGGAGGCCTGGTCAAGGACAGGGCCGGGAGACCACCCTTCAAGTGCCTAAGACAGAAGGCACTTAACACATGTGTGCTATCTACCAGCAGGATATTCATGTTAAATAAGAGCAAGTACTTACCCAAGACAAATATGATCAGGAGGAGGCCATTACCTCCAGCACCGGAGAAGAAACGCATCAACAGGAATATGTAGTAGTTAGAGGACACAGTGCTCAAAACTCACAAAACCAAGTAAAGTGCTGATACCAAGTTTCCCATTTTTCTTCCGAAGTGATCAGCTAAGTCACCAACAACAATGGCTCCACTAACATACCAGTCATATACGCTGAACCAGCAAGAGGACGAAGCAACCTTTTTACATTTTAAAGTCAAACTGTGGAAATAAATATAAAGCATTAATTCAATTAACATATAAGGCTCATCCTACGTTAAAAGAAACACTACATATACACATTTGACTAACACCCAGGTACTGCTTACTGCTAGGTGAACAGTGACATCAGGTGTAAGGAAACTGCCTAACTTTTCAGTCCTGGACCTTGGTCCCTGGACCAAGTGGAGTGACAAGGTTCCAGGACTAACATGTATCTTAAGTGTCCTTTCATAAATACTGTTGGTATCAATATACCTTCTGCTTTCGTTTATGAACATGATACAGTAGAACAGATCTCCAACATCACAGAAGGAGCCTAAGCTGTTTCATAACCTTCGAGTTCCCATAAAAATATGACCAGAGATAATGACCAAAAAAAAAATGAAAAACAAAAACATGACCATAATTAAGATACAATTAAATTAACTACTGTATCTGGTACTTACCAAGGTCGTTCTAAAGCGATTTTCTGATACAATTTCGGGAGCAACTATTTAATATACAGTTGTAATTATATATATATTTGATGATTACCTCTCTTTAAGAGTACAGTAAATTAATAAATGTAAAAAAAAAAAACTGAACATATAACAGCAAAATATATACTCAGAAAAGCTGGATAAAGCAAAAATAGGAACATGCAAGATAAGACTAACAAAATATTTAGAAGTGTATCGGTCTCTACACAATCCAGGAAAGTATCACAATATTGCGTTCAGCCGCTCACTAAAACATACATGAGCACGGTCATGAGCTCGGTCATGAGCACGGTCATGAGCACGGGCATGCTGGGGCTGCCCACAACTCTATCCTACGAAGCCAGTGAATTTTTTTTTTAAACATCTGAAAATTATGGATCCAGTAGGTATAAAAAAATTTGGTGGAGATGGCCATGTTTTTAATAATAATACAAAAATAATGTTAATATATATTAAACATATTTTTTTTTTTTATTAACACATTTATCTTTCCCACCAAGGGGGTGGGAAAAAGAAAACTATCATCATCATTTATTCCCTCACAGTCTTGCCAGAGGCGCGCTTACACTACCGTTATAAAATCAAATTAACACCCCCCTTTTTGGGGGGGGTATGACATATAATATATATATAAAATATATATATATATATATATATATATATATATATATATATATATATATATATATATATATATATATATATATATATATATATATATATATATATATATATATATATTTTTTTCAAAAAAAACCCCATAAAAAAAAAAAAGAATTCCAAGCGTTTTTTGTGACTATTTTACATTATCAAACAAGTCCATGGTTGAAGAAATATAATAGAATCATGTTTCTTAAAAAACAGTTTTGAAAATAATATGAATTTTTTTTGGTTTATAAAAATTTGGGTTCATTTAAATTAAATAAAATTTGGGAAAATTTTTAAAAATAAATTAAACTAATTTTAATTTTGGGAAGGTTTCAGGTCCTTTCTTATGTTCCTTTTACAGAGTCGGGATGTTACATTACTTAGAGGTGTAGTTTTTTTAGTGTGATGTGACTGTGAGGTGTAGTTCGCCCCTTATATAAGCCCTTCTTGTCATGTTTCCTGTTATAGTTCCTTGAAATGTGAGTAGTCACAAAAATTTTGGGAAATTTTTCTTTTTTTTTATAGGGTTTTTTTTGCATATTTTGATATCACCTGTTTACGGGGGATTTTTTGCATATATATATATATATATATATATATATATATATATATATATATATTTTTCCCAAATTTTATTAATTAAAAAAAAACCAAAATTTATAAAACCCAAAAAGAAATATTCATTTTTTTTTAAAAAACTGTTTTTAAAGGGGAAACATGATTTATTATATTCCTCCCAACCATGGACTTGCTTGATAAACCCTTTTTCTCAGCATTTTGAAAAAAAATTGGGGAGGTTTAAAAAATCTTCACATGAAAAAAGGCATTAGAATCTTGTCCAGTTAAAAATGAAAATATTTATTTTGTTTTAATTTTGGGGTTCAAGACTTTTACCAGTTTGACCATAAAAAATTTTTTCCCCTTTATTTTAGGGGGAATCTTATAGACACATCCGTCAGTTTTTGGGGGGGGAATTTTTTTTATCAAAAGTTTTTTACTGTATCAAGATTTTTAAATACAACTTTGATATTAAAATTCTTAAAAAGGGAAAAGGCATATAAACCCAAATTTTTCATGGTAAGGGGGAAAACATTTTTTTGGTTAGTTTCTTATAAACCTTCTAAATGGCTTGTTGATATTTTGCCCCAATTGTTGGAAAAATTTCAATTTTTTTAATGTTAAAAACAACTTAGATTTATTAAAAAAATTAACCCTTTGGGGACAATTTTAAAAATGATTTCAATATGGTTAGTTTTAACCCCTCCTTGTTTAAAAAATTTTTAGTTGATGATTTACTAAGTTTCTTATCTGAAGAACTGGTTAATTATGATTTACCATTGCCTTCCTACTATCATTAAACTTTTTAAAATTTTGTTTGTTGATGAAAATTTGTATTTAATGATGAGTTTTACAAAAGAAGTTTGGTATGGCAATGGGCAATCCTTTTTAAAACCTGTTCTTAGTAACTTATATATGGAATTTTTCAAAAATTTTGTTAAAATTCCTTCCCAATAGAGAAAATGGTATAGATATGTTGATGATATTTGTGCCTTTAAAAAGAATGTAGACAAAAAAAATTTCCTTTTAAAATTTTTAAATAGCTTAGCTCATTCTATAAATTTTACTGTTGAATTTGGAAAAATAAATAACTCATTCCCTTTCCCCTAGTTTTTTTTTATTTTTAAAGGGGAAAACATTGATTTTAAATTTAAAATTTAAAAAAAACCACAAATAATTGTTCCTATGTCCCTATTACTCTTCACAAAAAGATGGGGGTTAAAGTGTCGGTTTTTCTTCAATTTTTTGGGGTTTTTACTTTATTTGTAGCCAAAAGAGTTCATAGATGAAGAAATCTCTAAAATTTATGAAATGGCTAATGATTTAAAATCCCTTTTAAAAAAAAAAATTGAAAAATTTTTTTAAAAATAGCGGGGAATATTTTTACAATCCCAAAAGGGAAAACCAACCCCTTATTAACCCAAAAAAAATATTTTGGGTTTCCCCCCTTACCATGAAAATTGGGGTTGATATGCCTTCCTTTCTTAAGAATTTTAATAAAAAAGTTGTTTTAAAAATCTTGATACAGTAAAATTTTTTTTAAAAAAAAATTCCCCCCCAAAAGGGGGCGGATGTGTCTATAAGTTTCCCCCGTAAAATATGCGATAAAGTTTATTATGGTCAAACTGGTAAAAGTCTTGAACTAAGAAAAAAAACATAAAAAATAAAATTAGAAGGGGGCAAGATTCTAATGCTCATTTTTTATGTGGGAAATTTTTCCATCCCTTGATTTTCAAAATGCTGAGAAGGTTGTATCAAGCAAGTCCATGGTTGGGGAATATAATAAATCATGTTTCTTTTAAAACAGTTTTGAAAATAATATGAATATTTCTTTTTTGGTTTTTTAAATTGGGGTTTTTTTATAATTAATAAAAAATTTGGGGGGAAAATTTAATTTTTAAATTGGGGACCTTTTAAATTTTGGGAAAAAAATTTCAGGTCCTTTTTGGTTTTTTCCCCCCTTTACAGAGTCGTGGAAAAAGTTAGCCACTGTGAGGGGGAGTCTTTGTTAGTTGTGGGGGCTGTGAGGGGGATTTTTTTTCCCTTTATAAGTCCTCTTGTCATGTTTCCTTTTTTTTGTTCCCTTTTATAATGTGAGTAGTCACGAAAAAAGCTTAATTCTATTTTTTTTTAGTGGTTTTCTTGCATATATATATATATATATATATATATATATATATAAAAGGAAAATTGGTAAAAAAAGGGGAATTAAAGAACTTTTTCTAAAAAAATTTAATCATTTCTAAAATTTTTTTTTTATACGTTTAAAGATATATTTTTTTTTTTATGTTAATGTAAGAAAAAATTTTTACCAAGAGAAACTTTGAAAACCAATTTTAACCTTTTACAAAAGGAATTTTTAATTTTTTCCCAACCCAACTAAATATATTTTTTATTTTCAATAATTTAATAATAAACAAACACAATGAAAAAATTTTTTCGTTAGGTTCAGAATGATTTTTGCGTAATTGCAAAACCAAAAAAATTTGCTTGTCCATATGGCAAGAAGAGCGTTGTTTTAAGCCAAAATCGCAAGTTTTACCCCAAAAGGCACGACAAAAATAATATATATATGTGTGTGTGTGTGTGTGTGTGTGTGTGTGTGTGTGTGTATAGTGCCAAAATGTTTTTACGATCACTTATTCCTATTACTATTTTAAAAATTTCAATATATTGTGTACATGTTTATACCCAAAAATGTTTTTTTTAAATTACAAGTTTACAGATGGGGTGTTCACTGTTTAAAGCAGGTTCCGTTTTCTTTTAAGGATTTATAGGGGCAGCAAGTGTAAGGAAGCAAATTTATTTTTCCCACTCGCCGGGGCCCCAAAACCAGGACTTTCAGTAGTTAGCCGAAGGAAACTTTTTTAAACAAATCACAACGTGCAATGAGATACAAAGAAATATATCCAGATCAAAAAAAAAAAAAATTTAAAAGACAAAATTTTATCATAGACCCCACAAACCCCCAGTGACAGTAGTTGCAGAGAACAATGATGTGTCAAAAAACCCGTGGGGGGAAGATGAATTGGGGTTTGGAAAAAAATTTCTCCCCATTGGTAAATAATGTTGTTCTTTGTCCAGACGTGACACTGGTCACCCTGGGGGGCCCAAAAAATTCTTTAATGGGTACTGTTGTCTCCAATTTGGCCCCCACATCTTGGTAAAAAAAAACATTTTTAAATTTTAAAATTTAAAGAAAATAAAAAATGCAATATATAAATGTAATTTTCCCCATTTTTTTAAATGAGATCAGCAAAATTACTGAAAGACAAGCTAAAAAAATGAAAAAATTCCAAGAATGCCAGTTTAGAAAAAAATTTCCCCTAGATAAAAAAATATTTTAAGAACCCCCTTTCCCCTTTATATTCATTTTTAATGATATTTTCATCCCCTTAAAAATTACATTATAGCAGCATAATGTTCATGGGTTTTTAAAAATTACACTTTTGGGTTTTTAATATTTAAAAAAATGGGGCTGTGGGAGGATACCACACGTTTTTAGAAAATTAACAGTAAAAGGGTTTTTTACCTCCTTTTACTGACTAAAGGGGTCCGGTATCCCAAAAATTACCTAACTTTTTGCACATGCATTTTAAATATCATCAACTGAATATATTAATTTTGGAAAACATGTCGATATTAACATCGAATATATAATCCAAATACCATCAAAATTTTTTTAAAATATGATTTAAGATATCCAAGACTTTTTAACATAAAATAAGACTGTAAATACAGCACAAAATATGTCTGAAGAACATACATTGTTGGCCTGGTGGTAAAGTCCTTAAACTTGGGCGATTCCCCCATGAAACTTTTTGGGTGTTTCAACCGTTGTTTATGTTCCCCATCGTAAAATGGGTACCGGGAGTTGTCGACTTTGTGGGTCGCATCCTGGGACACTGACCTAATTTCCCGAAATAAAAAAAGCACAATCCTGACTGGAACAATACACACAACCCGCACATATAAGAAAGGGTTATGACGACGTTTCGTTCCGACGGACCATTTACAAAGTCACTAACACAAAGAACACGTAGAAGGGGATTTATAGGCCAGCAGACGAGGGGGCACGAGAAAGTGGTTGAGGGTAAATGGAAGTAGTAAGTATAGTAGTGGAGCGTCAATTTAGAAAGAGGCACTGCAAAAAGTGGCGGCCCGTTAGGTCAAGAACACAGGGGGGAAAAAATGATGAAAATAAAATAAAGAAGGACTACAAGGAGAAATACAGAGGAGAAAGAGGAGAAGGGGAAGAGATAAAGGGAAAGGAATGGTTAAGTCCTGGTTTTCTGAAGTTTGGAGCATTTAAAAATGAATGGGAAGGAAAAGACTACAGAGACAAAGCCGGGGCTAAGATTCATACAGGGTTGTTATAAGGGCGGATTCAACCACGGACTGTGAAAGTTGGACGTGGGTAGACAGTTTTAGCAGAAACCAATTAGGATGACTGTGATCTCTGACATGACAGAAAAGAGATTATTGGGCGGGAATAATTATTTTTGTGCTCCCTAAGTCTGTCGAAAAGATCGGTGGATCAGGAATATCAACCAGGCTGTTACTGTTGGCCGCACCAAACCGACGTAGAACCACGCCCGGCTGTTGAACAGTCTTGGCCCCGACATTTTGTTGCTTTTTATCGCTGTGGCACCCTCTTTTGGGGAGATGTATTTCACGGTCTTTTTTTTATAAAACATGGATATAAAACATGTTTTTTTTTTAATAAATGCAGATAAATTTCAGTAATAAATACATTTCATAATACAGAGGACAACTGCTTCAACAAGCTTGTGTTTAAAAGTCAATTGATTGATATTTTCATATTAATTATGTATTATTTCAGCCAAATATCCTTTAGTTTTTTTTTAATGCTTCAGATATTTATTTCCATATCAATTATTTGTTTTATTAAACTAGTCATATTTTTTAAAGGGACATACATGACATGACATGACATGTTAAAAGAAAAAAAAGTTTGATGGAAAATCGTTTTGAAGGAAGACATAACCAGATGTTTCATTTCCACCAGCAGTTCTAAGACCCTGCGCCTCATATGAGTGAAACAATTGCCCAGTCAACACCAGTAATATGAAAATTTTTTTTTTACATAATAAATTAGAAAAAATTTTCCAAATTTTGCATAATTGGATTTGTCCAAGTGACCTTTGTCAATAGTTGAGAGCCCTGCAGAGGGTCGCCCCTTCTTACAGAACATTTTTATAATAATGTTAGGTAAACAAGGTTCTTTTTAAAATAGAAATATTTTCGTTAACATAAATGAAAAAAAAAATATATCTTTAAACGTATAAAGAGAAAATTTTAAGGGAAAAGGGCTTAATTTTAAATGAGTATTTATAATTGGGCCAATTTAAACCCAAATTTGGGCAGACAGACAGACAGACAGACACACACACACAAACAAACATAACAATCATATATGAATTTTAAAATATATAAAAAAAAATAAAAAAATATATATATATATATTTATTTACTTTTATCATCGCGATTCCCCACCAAGGGGTTTGAAAAGAAAAACTTTCATCATATTCACCCTATCACTGTCTTGCCAGAAGGGTGGCTTACACTCGGGTTTTAAAACTGCAACATTAACCCCTCCTTCAGGGGGGCCGGCACTGCCCCATCTCCAGAACTCAAGTCCGGCCTGCCGGTTTCCTGTCCCCAAATGTTACTTTGCTCACACCCAACAGCACGTCATAAAAACCATATGCCTCCATTCACCCTATCAAAACCCACATGCTTGCTGGAAGTCCAAGCCCCTCCACAAAAACTTCCCACCCTCCCTCCAACCTTTCCCCAGGCCGGGCCCCCACCCCCGCCTTCCCTCCACTAAATTTATACACCCCAAGTCACTCTGTTCGTTCCATTCGCTCTACATGCCAAAACCACTCAAAACCCTCCCAGCTCTTGACAACCGTTTTGGTAACCCCACCTCCTCAATTTTCCAAACCTCAATTCTCTGCATTATATTCACACCACACATTGACCTCAGACATGACATCTCCACTGCCTCCAGCCTTCTCCTCGTTGCAACATTCATCACCCATGCTTCACACCCATATAAGAGCGTTGGTATAACTATACTCTCATACATTCCCTTTTTCCATGGACAAGGTTCTTTGTCTCCACAGACTCCGAAGTGCTCCACTCACCCTTTTCCCCTCATCAATTCTATGATTCACCTCATCCTTCATAGACCCATCCGCCGACATGTCCACTCCCAAATATCTGAATACATTCACCTCCTCCATACTCTCTCCTCCAACCTGATATCCAATCTTTCGTCACCTATTCTTTTTGTTATCCTCATCACCTTACTCTTTCCTATATTCACTTTCAATTTTCTTCTTTTACACACCTTTACCAAATTCATCCACCAACCTCTGCAGCTTCTCTTCAGAATCTCCAAAGCACAGTGTCATCAGCAAAAGCAACTGTGACAACTCCCACTTTGTATTTGCTTCTTTATCTTTTAGCCCAACACCTCTTGCCAAGACCCCGCATTCACTTCTCTACAACCCCATCTATAAATATATTGAACAACCACGGTGACATCACACATCCTTGTCTAAGGCCCACTTTTTACTGGAAATAGTCCCTTCCTCCACACACTCTAACCTGAGCCTCACTATCCTCATAAAAACTCTTCACTGCTTTCAGTAATCTTCCTCCTATTCCATACACCTGCAACATCTGCCACATTGCCCCCTATCTACCCTATCATACGCCTTTTCCAAATCCATAAATGCCACAAAAACATCTTTACCCTTATCCAAATACTGTTCACCTATATGTTTCACTGTAAACACTTGTTCTACACACCCCTACCTTTCCTAAAGCCCCTTGTTCATCTGCTATCCTGCTTTCTGTTTTACTCTTAATTCTTTCAATAATAACTCTACCATACACTTTACCAGGTACACTCAACAGACTTATTCCCCTATAATTTTTGCACTCTCTTTTGTCCCCTTTGCCTTATACAAAGGAACAATACACGCTCTCTGCCAATCCCTAGGTACCTTACCTCTTCCATACATTTATTAAATAATAGCACCAACCACTCCAAAATTATATCCCCACCTGCTTTTAACATTTCTATCTTTATCCCATCAATCCCAGCTGCCTTACCCTTTCATTCTACCCACTGCCTCACGAACTTCCCTACACCCACAACTGGCTCTTCCACACTCCTACAAGATGTTATTCCTCCTTGCTCCTACAAACGAAATCACAGCTTCCCTGTCTTCATCAACATTTAACAAATCCTCAAAATATTCTCTCCATCTTCCCGATACCTCTAACTCTCCATTTAATAACTCTCCTCCTATTTTTAACTGTCAAATCCATTTGTTCTCTAGGCTTCTCAACTTATTAATCTCATTCCAAAACTTTTTCTTATTTTCAACAAAATTTGCTGATAACATCTCACCCACTCTCTCATCTGCTCTCTTTTTACATTGCTTCACCACTCTTTTAACCTCTCTTTTTCTCTCCATATACTCTTCCTTCCTTGCATCACTTCTACTTTGTAAAAACCTCTCATATGCTAACTTTTTCTCCCTTACTACTCTCTTTACATCATCATTCCACCAATCGCTCCTCTTCCCTCCCGCACCCACTCGCCTGTAACCACAAACTTCTGCTGAACACTCTAACACTACATTTTTAAATCTACCCCATACATTTTCAACCCCATTTTCAACCCCCATATATATATATATATATATATATTTTTAACACATCGGCCGATTCCCACAAAGGCAGGGTGGCCCGAAAAAAGAAAAACTTTCATTATCATTCACTCCATCACTGTCTTGCCAGAGGGGTGCTTTACACTACAGTTTTAAAACTGCAACATTAACACCCCTCCTTCAGAGTGCAGACACTGTACTTCCCATCTCCAGGACTCAAGTCCGGCCTGCCGGTTTCCTGAATCCTTCATAAATGTTACTTTGCTCACACTCCAACAGCACGTCAAGTATTAAAACCATTTGTCTCCATTCACTCCTATCAAATACGCTCACACATGCTTGCTGGAAGTCCAAGCCCCTCGCACACAAAACTTCCTTTACCCCCTCCCTCCAACCTTTCCTAGGCCGACCCCTACCCCGCCTTCCCTCCACTACAGATTTATACACTCTCGAAGTTATTCTGTCTCGTTCCATTCTTTCTACATGTCCGAACCACCTCAACAACCCATCCTCAGCTCTCTGGATAATAGTTTTGGTTATCCCGCACCTCCTCCTAATTTCCAAACTCCGAATTCTCTGCATTATATTCACACCACACATTGATCTCAGACATGACATCTCCACTGCCTCCAGCCTTCTCCTCGTTGCAACATTCATCACCCATGCTTCACACCCATATAAGAGTGTTGGTATAACTATACTCTCATACATTCCCTTCTTTACTTCCATGGACAAAGTTATTTGTCTCCACAGACTCCGAAGTGCTCCACTCACCCTTTTTCCCTCATCAATTCTATGATTCACCTCATCCTTCATAGACCCATCTGCTGACATGTCCACTCCCAAATATCTGAATACATTCACCTCCTCCATACTCTCTCCCTCCAATCTGATATCCAATCTTTCGTCACCTAATCTTTTGTTATCCTCATCACCTTACTCTTCCTATATTCACTTTAAATTTTCTTCTTTACACACCCTACCAAATTCATCCACCAACCTTTGCAACTTCTCTTCAGAATCTCCCAAAAGCACAGTGTCATCAGCAAAAAGCAACTGTGACAACTCCCACTTTGTATTTGATTCTTTATCTTTAACCCCACACCTCTTGCCAAGACCCTCGCATTCACTTCTCTTACAACCCCATCTATAAATATATTGAACAACCACCGTGACATCACACATCCTTGTCTAAGGCCCACTTTTACTGGGAAATCGTCCCCTCCCTCCTACACACTCTAACTTGAGCCTCACTATCCTCATAAAAACTCTTCACTGCTTTCAGTAACCTACCTCCTATTCCATACACCTGCAACATCTGCCACATTGCCCCCCTATCCACCCTATCATACGCCTTTTCCAAATCCATAAATGCCACAAAAACCTCTTTACCCTTATCCAAATACTGTTCACCTATATGTTTCACTGTAAACACTTGGTCTACACAGCCCCTACCTTTCCTAAAGCCCCCTTGTTCATCTGCTATCCTGCTTTCTGTCTTACTCTTAATTCTTTCAATAATAACTCTACCATACACTTTACCAGGTACACTCAACAGACTTATTCCCCTATAATTTTTGCACTCTCTTTTGTCCCCTTTGCCTTTATACAAAGGACCAATACACGCTCTCTGCCAATCCTTAGGTACCTTACCCTCTTCCATACATTTATTAAATAATAGCACTAACCACTCCAAAACTATATCCCTACCTGCTTTTAACATTTCTATCTTTATCCCATCAATCCTAGCTGCCTTACCCCCTTTCATTCTACCCACTGCCTCACGAACTTCCCCCACACTCACAACTGGCTCTTCCACACTTTTACAAGATGTTATTCCTCCTTGCCCTATACACGAAATCACAGCTTTCCTATCTTCATCAACATTTAACAACTCCTCAAAATATTCCCTCCATCTTCCCGATACCTCTACTCTACATTTAATAACTCTCCTCTCCTATTTTTAACTGTCAAATCCATTTGTTCCCTAGGCTTCCTCAACTTATTAATCTCACTCCAAAACTTTTTCTTACTTTCAACAAAATTTGTTGATAACATCTCACCCACTCTCTCATTTGCTCTCTTTTTACATTGCTTCACCACTCTCTTAACCTCTCTTTTTCTCTCCATATACTCTTCCCTCCTTGCATCACTTCTACTTTGTAAAAACCTCTCATATGCTAACTTTTTCTCCCTTACTACTCTCTTTACATCATCATTCCACCAATCGCTCTTCTTCCCTCCCGCACCCACTCGCCTGTAACCACAAACTTCTGCTGAACACTCTAACACTACATTTTTAAATCTACCCCATACATCTTCGACCCCATTGCCTACACTCACTAGCCCATCTATCCTCCAATAGTTGTTTATATCTTACCCTAACTGCCTCCTCTTTTAGTTTATAAACCTTCACCTCTCTTACTTACTGCTTCTACTTTCCTTGTATCCCATCCACCTTTTACTCCCACTGTAGCTATAACTAAAAAGTGATCTGATATATCTGTGGCCCTCTATAAACATGTACATCCTGAAGTCTACTCAACAGTCTTTTATCTACCAATACATAGTCCAACAAACTACTGTCATTACGCCCTACATCATATCTTGTATACTTATTTATCCTCTTTTTCTTAAAATATGTATTACCTATAACTAAACCCCTTTCTATACAAAGTTCAATCAAAGGGCTCCCATTATCATTTACACCTGGCACCCCAAACTTACCTACCACACCCTCTACATGTTTCTCCTACTTTAGCATTTAGGTCCCCTACCACAATTACTTCTCTCACTTGGTTCAAAAGTTCCTATACATTCACTTAACATCTCCCAAAATCTCTCTCTCCTCTACACTCCTCTCTTCTCCAGGTGCATACACGCTTATTATGACCCACTTTTCGCATCCGACCCTTATTTTAATCCACATAATCCTTGAATTTACACATTTATATTCCTCTTCTCCTTCCATAACTGATCCTTCAACATTATTGCTACCCCTTCCTTAGCTCTAACTCTCTCAGATACTCCTGACTTAATCCCATTTATTTCTCCCCACTGAAACTCGCCTACCCCTTTCAGCTTTGTTTCGCTTAGGGCCAGGACATCCAACTTCTTTTCATTCATAACATCAGCAATCATCTCTTTCTTATCATCCGCACTACATCCACGCACATTCAAACAACCCAGTTTTATAAAGTTTTTCTTCTTCTCTTTTTTAGTAAATGTGTACAGGAGAAGGGGTTACTAGCCCATTGCTCCCGGCATTTTAGTCGCCTCATACGACACGCATGGCTTACGGAGGAAAGATTCTTTTCCACTTCCCCATGGACAATAGAGAAAATAAAAAGAACAAGAGCTATTAAGAAAAAGAAGAAAAACCTAGATGTGTGTATGTATATATATATGCATGTAAATGCCTGTGTAGTGTGACCTAAAGTGTAAGTAGAAGTAGCTAGATATACCTGTTATCCAGCGTGTTTATGAGACAGAAAAAAACACCAGCAATCCCACCATCATGTAAAACAGTTTCAGGTTTCTGTTTCACAGTCACCTGGCAGGACGGTAGTACCTCCCTGGGTGGTTGCTGTCTACCAACCTACTACCTATCTATATATATATAGATAGATAGATAGATAGATAGATAGATATATGCTGTACATATAAATGATTGCTGTTTGGTTTTGGTTGAGTAAATATCTAAGTATTTACTCTCCACTGCCTTTTGGTCATACCTGGTTTCTACCTTGGTTATCGTGCTACAACCAGATGATCAGGCCGCTAGACTACTCCAGTCTGCGTAATCTGTATTACAATGTCAAATCACAAATGAATAAATAAACGTATATATTTGAAATGCCTGATATTATCGTCATATAATGAAAATCCTCGAGGTCATTAATGGAGATATGAATGATAAATTGTCTTATTTGTTTCAAACTTATTTGATTGATCTTTCCACCAGATTGTATTGTGTTAATTTATCATCATGGAAATAAGAGAGTTTCAATAAACCCCAAAAGGAATATATTCATTCCTGATAACGAATATATGTGGGACTGATGTTTGGACTAAAAGTAGCTAACATATTGGAGTTTGTACTCAACACATCTTATGATTTGTTTACGATTAGGAAAAACAAAAAAGAAGAGGCTATTAAAACAGATGGAATTAAAGCAAAAATACGCCTAATCTTGAATCTGATATAAATTATGTCTTGCAGTACCTTATAATTTCGAAGTCAGCTGGTAGACATAAACACATTAAAACATTTATTAGGGGAGAAAAGAGGAATTTATAGGCGCATCAAAAGAGGAGATGTTAACCTTATTGACCAATATGTTCAGTTGAAAAGAGAAGTAAAAAAGGGGATTAGAAAGGCTAAACGTGACTATGAGATTAAGGTTGCTAATGAATCAAAGACTAATCCAAAAGGGTTCTTTCAAGTGTATAGGACGAAGGTGAGGGAAAAGGTAGGACCTCTGAAAATTGGGAATGGACAGCTGACGGATAACGAACTGGAAATGTGTTCTCTATTTAATGACTATTTTTTGTCAGTCTTTACACAAGAAGACGTAAATGAGATTCCAGAAATTAACAATTATTCAGTTCCTGAAGAATTCAAATTAACTAATATTACTGTCACGAGGGACATGGTTATCAAACAGATAGATAAACTGAAGCAAAATAAGTCCCCGGGACCCGACGAGTTGTTTTCCAGGGTACTTAAAGAATGCAAAATGGAACTTAGTCAGCCATTAACGAATGTGTTTAATACGTCCATCCTAACTGGTGTTGTGCCAGAGATGTGGAAGATAGCTAATGTAGTTCCTATATTCAAATCAGGGGATAAGTCCATTCCATCAAATTACCGTCCAATAAGCCTCACGTCTATAGTAGGCAAATTATTAGAATCAATTATAGCTGATATTATCAGAAGTCACCTTGAAGAACATAATTTGATTAATGAATCTCAGCATGGGTTTACGAGAGGTCGTTCCTGCCTGACAAATTTACTGACGTTTTTCAATAAAACATTTGAGGCAGTAGACAGTGATAAAGAATATGATATAGTTTACTTGGATTTCAGTAAGGCCTTCGATAGAGTACCTCACAAGAGACTCTTAAGAAAGGTGGCAGCTCATGGTATAGGAGGTAAAGTTCTAGCATGGATAGAGGCATGGCTTACCAATAGAAAGCAGAGAGTTTCCATTAATGGGGTCAAATCTGAATGGGGATTTGTCACTAGTGGCGTTCTCCCCAAGGATCAGTTTTGGGCCCATTGTTGTTCATAATTTACATTAATGACCTTGATGAAGGAATTGCAAGTGACATGAGTAAATTTGCTGATGATACAAAAATAGGCCGTATAATTCATTCTGAGGAGGATAACAGTGAACTCCAGGAGGATTTGGATAAATTAATGTCTTGGTCTGAAAAGTGGCAGATGAAGTTCAATGTGGACAAGTGTAAGGTGCTTGTCGTTGGTAATGAAAATATCCCTCGAATTTATAAACTAGGTGAAGTTGAGCTTGATCATACAGAATGTGAAAAAGACTTGGGAGTCATGGTAAGCAGAAATCTAAAGCCAAGACAACAGTGCCTAAGTGTGCCAATAAGGCTAACAGATTACTAGGATTTATTTCAAGAAGTATAAGCAACAGAAGTCCAAAAGTTATTTTACAGCTCTATACATCACTAGTGAGACCTCATTTGGATTATGCAGCTCAGTTTTGGTCTCCTTACTACAGGATGGATATAGATTCATTGGAGAAATTCAAAGAAGAATGACTAAAATGATTTACAGTATAAGAAATCTCCCGTATGAAGATAGACTTAGAGCGTTGAATCTCCACTCTCTGGAGAGACGTAGAATGAGGGGAGATATCATCGAGGTGTACAAGTGGATGATGGGCATAAACAAAGGAGATATTAATAAAATACTGAGGATATCGAACCAAGTAAGAACGAGAAATAACGAATTTAAATTGGATAAATTTAGATTTAGAAAGGACATAGGCAAGTACTGGTTTTCGAACAGAGTTGTAGATGCGTGGAACAATCTTCTGAGTACTGTGATAGAGGCTAGGACCTTGGGTGGCTTTAAAAAGAGATTGGACAAATATATGAGTGGGAGGGGCTGGGTTTGATTTGTGTCGTGAGTACGGGAATAAATTTTTAGGTAGTGGTGGTTTTGATAAGGACCTGCCTTGTATGGGCCAGTAGGCCTTCTGCAGTGTTCCTCCATTCTTATGTTCTTATGTTCTTATGTAGTGGTGGTTTTGATAAGGACCTGCCTTGTATGGGCCAGTAGGCCTTCTGCAGTGTTCCTCCATTCTTATGTTCTTATGTTCTTATAATTTATCTTCTTCAGGCCCACTAAAATACCTAATTCTTGGGATATTATTAGTGTCTTCCTGAGTGAAAACCGAGAGAAAATAATTATTAAAAATAGAGCACATTTCATTCTCTTTGTCAGTAAGATACCCATAATTATTTTTAACGGGACCTATCTTATCTCTAACTTTTGTTCTATACACCTGGAAAAAACTTTTTGGGTTAGTTTTCGAATCCCTAGCAACTTTAATTTCGTAGTCCCGCTTAGCTTTTCTTATCCCCTTTTTAACGTCCCTCTTAATGTCAATATACTGATTCGTAAGATGACCCTCACCTCTTTTGATACGCCTATAAATTCCTTTCTTCTGGTTTAGAGTTGCTGCTTACCATAACCCCCAAGTCATTTTCGCAATCTGTATGGCTAAATTCTACATTATTTAACTTATAAGTGCTTTTATCTACATTTTATCTACATTTATCTACATTGAACTGCATCTGCCACTTTTCTGACCACGAATTAAGTTTGTTTAAATCCTCCTGAAGTTCCATGACTCATAGAGTGGTGGACCTGACTTAACTTGTGTCCTTGTATGGGCCAGTAGGCCTTCTGCAGTGTTCCTCCATTCTTATGTTCTTATGTT
>WNWK01037257.1:0-18622 GCA_009830355.1 Cherax destructor | reverse complement strand
GGATTAACTTGAGTTAATAGAATCTTCAAACATTTCTTGGGTAGAATTGAAAATTAGGTTGGGCAATTATTCTGTTAGTGGGATGGATTGTAAAGGACCTGCCTAGTAGGGGCCCCAACGGGCCCCCTGCTGCAGTGTTCCCCCTTTTTTCTTTTTCTTATGGATCTTCACTATTCTCCATGAAAAAAAAAATAATTATCCCAAACTTTTCGAAGATGAAGTGCATGAAAGCAAAAATTTTTTTGGACTTCGTGACTTGGAAGAAATCCTAATCTTAACCAAATGTAACAATGCCTGTTGGCTGCTTGTATTCAAAAACTTCCATAATCGAAAAAACATGTAATTGTGAGCTGAAGGTTATCTCATTAAAGTATATCAATAATGACATCTTTTCATTTTCCTAATATTTTGTTGATAAAGCTGTCTAGTAGGACTGTTTGTCTTCTAGTAGGGTTTTACTAAAACCTAAAAGTAGTTTCAAATTTATGTTGGAAAAACCCATGAGTGAGGGGGGTTGTATTTGAGTGAAAATTTCCCAATGAGTAAATAAAATTATAAAGCTTATTGCTTGGGTAGCATTAAAAAGTTGGTTTTAAATTATATGGTGACCTGTTCTTAGTTCAGTGGTGACCTTTTCTTAGCTCAGTGAAGACGTGTCTATTTACCCCCTTGGACTGAACCCAAGAGGGGGGAAAAGTGCTGTCATGGTTTCGAGTCATGGCTCCTTAGGAAGCAGAGAGTGTGCATAAAGGGGGTTAAATCCGAATGGGGACTTGTAACAAGTGGTGTTCCACGGGGGATCAGTCTTGGCCCATTTTATTTATAATATATAAATGACCTTGATGGGGGAATTACTAGTGATATGAGAAAATTTCCCCGGGACACGAAGAAAAGGTAGGATAATTAAATTCAAACATAGATGTTAGAACTTAAAGGAAAGGGTTTAGACAAACTTAATTCGTGGTCAGAAAAGTGGCAGATGCAGTTAAAGTAGATAAATGCAAGGTTCTGAAGCTCGGGAGTGTCCAGGGCCCAAGCACTTATAATTTTTAAATAACGTAGAACTTAGCCATACAGATTGCGAGAAGGACTTGGGGGTGATGGTAAGCAGCAACCTTAAACCAAGACAGCAATGCCTAAGCGTACGTAATAAGGCAAATAGATTACTGGGATTTATATCAAGAGTGTTAGCAACAGAAGTCCAGAGGTTATATTACAGCTTTATACATCATTAGTAAGGCCTCACCTAGATTACGCAGCTCAGTTCTGGTCTCCATATTACAGAATGGACATTAATTCGTTAGAAAACATTCAGCGTAGAATGACTAAATTAATACATAGCATTAGAAATCTTCCTTACGAAGAAAGATTGAAGACCCTAAAATTACATTCACTTGTAAGACGTAGAATGAGGGAGACATGATCGAGGTATACAAGTGGAAAATGGGTATTAACAAAGGGGATATAAATAAGGTCTTGAGGATATCTCTCAAGAGAGAACCCGCAATAATGGATTCAAGTTAGATAAGTTTAGATTTAGAAAGGATATAGGAAAGTATTGGTTTGGAAATAGGGTAGTTGATGAGTGGAACAGTCTGCCTAGTAGGGTTATTGAAGCTAGGACCTTGTGTAGTTTCAAATTTAGGTTGGATAAATTCATGAGTGAGAGGGGTTGGATTTGAGTGGGACTCGCGCATGAGTGGGTAGAATTGTCAAAGCTTATTTCTTGGGTAGCATTGAAAATTGGGTTGAGCAAATATTCTGTTAGTGGGACGGATTGTGAAGGACCTGCCTAGTATGGGCCAACAGGCCTGCTGCAGTGTTCCTCCTTTCTTATGTTCTTATGTTCTTATGTTCTATTGAGCAACTTTACCAGCAGCTTAAGGAGGAATTGAGGGTAGCGAAGCTTGAGATACGGCGATTGACGGAGGAAAACAAGAGGATTCGTAGTAGTCCTCCTGTTGTGAGTCCTCAGGTCAAGAAGGGAACCTGGGCAGTGGCCGGACAGCATGGGAAGAAGTTGAAGATCAAGAAGACGAATGGAGAGGTAGTACCGACGAAGAAGAAAGAGACTGCTGTGGAAACTTCGAACTCCTTTTCTGTGCTACCAGACGAATGTGAGTCGACTACTGGGAACGTCACATAAGAACATAAGAAAGGAGGAACACTGCAGCAGGCCTGTTGGCCCATACTAGGCAGGTCCTTCACATTCCATCCTACTAACAGAATATTTGTTCAACCTAATTTTCAATGCTACCCAAGAAATAAGCTTTGATAATTTTATTTACTCATGTGCAATTCCCACTCAAATCAACCCCTTTCACTCATGAATTTATCCAACCTAAATTTAAAACTACCCAAGGTCCTTGCTTCAATAACCCTACTAGGCAGACTGTTCCACTCATCAACTACCCTATTTCCAAACCAATACTTTCCTATATCCTTTCTAAATCTAAACTTATCTAACTTGAATCCATTATTGCGGGTTCTCTCTTGGAGAGATACCCTCAAGACCTTATTTATATCCCCTTTGTTAATACCCATTTTCCACTTGTATACCTCGATCATGTCTCCCTCATTCTACGTCTTACAAGTGAATGTAATTTAAGGGTCTTCAATCTTTCTTCGTAAGGAAGATTTCTAATGCTATGTATTAATTTAGTCATTCTACGCTGAATGTTTTCTAACGAATTTATGTCCATTCTGTAATATGGAGACCAGAACTGAGCTGCGTAATCTAGGTGAGGCCTTACTAATGATGTATAAAGCTGTAATATAACCTCTGGACTTCTGTTGCTAACACTTCTTGATATAAATCCCAGTAATCTATTTGCCTTATTACGTACGCTTAGGCATTGCTGTCTTGGTTTAAGGTTGCTGCTTACTATCACCCCCAAGTCCTTCTCGCAATCTGTATGGCAAAGTTCTACGTTATTTAACTTATAAGTGCTTGGGTTATGGACACTCCCGAGCTTTAGAACTTTGCATTTATCTACATTGAACTGCATCTGCCATTTTTCTGACCAGGAATTGAGTTTGTCTAAATCCTCCTGTAGTTCACTGACATCTACGTCTGAATCGATTATCCTACCTATCTTCGTGTCATCAGCGAATTTGCTCATATCACTAGAAATTCCCTCGTCAAGGTCATTTATATATATTATAAACAACAACGGGCCCAAAACCGATCCCTGAGGAACGCCACTTGTTACAGATCCCCACTCCGATTTAACCCCATTTATGGACACCCTCTGCTTCCTATCGGTGAGCCATGACTCGATCCATGACAACACTTTTCCCCAATGCCATGAGCAGCCACTTTCTTTAACAGTCTCTGATGTGGTACTCTATCAAAAGCCTTACTAAAATCCAAATAAACAATATCGAATTCTTTATCATTATCAACTGCCTCAAAAGCCTACTGAAAAGTTAAAAATTAGTTAGCAGGAAACGGCCCCTGGTGAATCCATGCTGAGTATCATTAATCAAATTATGCCTATCGAGATGGCTTCTTATGTTATCAGCTATAATCGACTCTAGTAATTTGCCTACAATTGATGTTAGACTTATTGGGCGGTAATTTGATGGTAACGACTTGTCCCCTGCTTTAAAAATAGGAATTACATTAGCCATCTTCCAGTATCCGGCACTACACCTGTTTGAAGAGATAGGTTAAAAATGTTAGTTAAGGGTTCACAGAGTTCAATTTTGCATTCCTTAAGAACCTTGAAAAAGCTCATCGGGGCCTGCGATTTATTTTGCTTCAAACGGTCTATCTGTTTGATAACCATTTGCTAAGTGACTGTGATATACATAATTTATCTTCTTCAGGCTCCACTAAAATACCTAATTCTTGGGATATTATTAGTGTCTTCCTGAGTGAAAACCGAGAGAAAATAATTATTATAAACAGAGCACATTTAATTCTCTTTGTCAGTTAGATACCCATAATTATTTTTAAGGGGACCTATCACGACGAACTGTACCAAGGAAGGTAAAAACATTGTTGTTGTTGGGGATAGCCAAGTTAGATATATGGATAGGGCCTTCTGCTTGACAGATAGGAGTAGGAGACAGAGGGTTTGCTTTCCTGGGGCTGGGATGGAAGACATTGTTAGCCGGCTTGACAACATCATGCATGGTAATGGGATCAATCCTATTATCTGCCTCAGTGCTGGAGGCAATGATGTATCCAAGCGTAGAAGTGAGGATTTAGTTAGTAGGTATAAGGCAGCAATAGACATCATTAGGAAGAAGGGAGGGAGCCCTGTTATATGTGGCATTTTGCCAAGAAGGGGTGTTGGAAATGAATGGCTGTCCAGAGCGATTGGTATAAATTGCTGGCTGGACAAACACTGTAAGGATAATGCAGTCCCATTCACTGACAACTGGGACCACTTCTATGGCCGAAATGACATGTATGCTAGGGATGGGGTTCACTTATCCAGGGAAGGTGTAGGATTTCTCGCTAGCTCAGTTGAGGATGTTGTTAGGGCTTTAAACTAGGATTAGTTAGAGTTATGGGTTTAGGAATGGTAAATAATGAGGGCCAAAATATTGATTCAGGCTTTGATATCATAAATCATAACAATAACATTAATTGAGTGACACAGGGTAATGATAGTAACAGAAATTGTGTAAAACAAAAGCTGAAAAAGGTTCACAAGAAGATACATATCAATGTATTTTATACTAACTGTCGAAGCGCCAGAAATAAAATTAACGAATTACGTTTGGTAGCATGTGCTGGGAACTTTGATGTCATTGCAATAACTGAAACATGGTATTATACCAAGAGTCGGGATATGATTGCTGAGTGTCATATTCAGGGGTTTAAGTTGTTCCATGTAGATAGATATAATGTATGTACGAGAAAATATAAATTGCTGCATAAAAACAGGCATAAAAATAGATGGATCATTAACAGAATCTGTTTGGGTAGAGTTTCTAGAAGGTCAAGAAAAACTGATTCTAGGTGTAATATACCGACCTCCAGGCTTGGATCACGATAGGGGGAGACTTCTTTGGGACGAAATTGTTAGGGCTTCTAGGCACAATAACGTAGTGATAGTAGGGGATTTTAACTTTAGTCAAATTGACTGGACTTCTTTGACCGGTAATCTGGAGTCCAGTGACTTTATGGAAGAGGTTCAGGACTGTTTTCTGAAGCAGTGTGTGACGGAGCCTACCAGAGGTAATAATTTGCTCGACCTAGTCTTGTCAAATAAAGAAACTCTTGTAAATAATCTGGAGATCACTGAAGAGCTTGGAGCTAGTGATCACAAATCCATTACTTTTAATATTACATGGGAGTACGAGAATAGGGATATTACGGTAAAAGTTCCTGATTTTCGTTCTGCCGATTATATTGGACTTAGGGAACACCTATCTAATCTCGACTGGGGTAATCTAGCTAACGATTACGATGGGATCTGCGTTTATGATTTTTTTCTTAATAATGTACAACGTGCACAGAGTATGTTTATTCCCCAGAGAGAATTTAGGTCAAATAATAACGATCCCAAATGGATTAACAGGAGGCTAAAACATCTATTAGGGGAGAAAAGAGGAATTTATAGGCGCATCAAAAGAGGAAATGTTAACCTTATTGACCAATATGTACAGTTGAAAAGAGAAGTAAAAAAGGGGATTAGAAAGGCTAAACGTGACTATGAGATTAAGGTTGCTAATGAATCAAAGACTAATCCAAAAGGGTTCTTTCAAGTGTACAGGACGAAGGTGAGGGAAAAGGTAGGACCTCTGAAAATTGGGAATGGACAGCTGACGGATAACGAACTGGAAATGTGTTCTCTATTTAATGACTATTTTTGTCAGTCTTTACACAAGAAGACGTAAATGAGATTCCAGAAATTAACAATTATTCAGTTCCTGAAGAATTCAAATTAACTAATATTACTGTCACGAGGGATATGGTTATCAAACAGATAGATAAACTGAAGCAAAATAAGTCCCCGGGACCCGACGAGTTGTTTTCCAGGGTACTTAAAGAATGCAAAATGGAACTTAGTCAGCCATTAACGAATGTGTCTTAATACGTCCATCCTAACTGGTGTTGTGCCAGAGATGTGGAAGATAGCTAATGTAGTTCCTATATTCAAATCAGGGGATAAGTCCATTCCATCAAATTACCGTCCAATAAGCCTCACGTCTATAGTAGGCAAATTATTAGAATCAATTATAGCTGATATTATCAGAAGTCACCTTGAAGAACATAATTTGATTAATGAATCTCAGCATGGGTTTACGAGAGGTCGTTCCTGCCTGACAAATTTACTGACGTTTTCAATAAAACATTTGAGGCAGTAGACAGTGATAAAGAATATGATATAGTTTACTTGGATTTCAGTAAGGCCTTCGATAGAGTACCTCACAAGAGACTCTTAAGAAAGGTGGCAGCTCATGGTATAGGAGGTAAAGTTCTAGCATGGATAGAGGCATGGCTTACCAATAGAAAGCAGAGAGTTTCCATTAATGGGGTCAAATCTGAATGGGGATTTGTCACCAGTGGCGTTCCACAAGGATCAGTTTTGGGCCCATTGTTGTTCATAATTTACATAAATGACCTTGATGAAGGAATTGCAAGTGACATGCGTAAATTTGCTGATGATACAAAAATAGGCCGTATAATTCATTCTGAGGAGGATACCAGTGAACTCCAGGAGGATTTGGATAAATTAATGTCTTGGTCTGAAAAGTGGCAGATGAAGTTCAATGTGGACAAGTGTAAGGTGCTAGTCGTTGGTAATGAAAATATCCCTTAAGGAAGGGGCACAGAATTCGACCTATTACCACACACTAGTAAGGTCTAACTTTTCGAAGATGAAGTTCATGAAAGCAGAAATTTTTTGGACTTCGTGACTTGGAAGAAATCCTAATCCTAAGCAAATGTAACAATGCCTGTTGGCTGCTTGTATTCATACATTCATATCGAAAAAACTATGCTAATTGTGAGCTGAAGGTTATCTCATTAAAGTATATCAATAATGACATCTTTTCATTTTCCTAATATTTTGTTGATAAAGCTCTCTAGTAGGGCTGTTTGTCTCTCTAGTAGGGTTATTGATGCTAAAACCTCAAGTAGTTTCAAATTTATGTTGGATAAACGCATGAGTGAGAGGGGTTGTATTTGAGTGAGAATTCCACATGAGTAAATAGAATTATCAAAGCTTATTGCTTGGGTAGCATTGAAAGTTGGATCTGGGAAATATTGTTTGAGGAATGGATTGTGAGGGACCTGCCTAGTATGGGCCAACAGGCCTGCTGTAGTGTTCCTCATTTCTTATGGTCTTATAAGAACATAATAAACACATTCTTATGTTCTTATAAAAATATTAGAAAGAAAGAGCACTGCAGCACACCTACCGGCCCATGCGAAGTACGTCCAATTCACCTACCAGCTAAGAATAGTGACCCATCCTAGTCAGGTCCAGGTCACATCCACTTAAGGAAGGAGCACAGAATTCGACCTATTACCACACACTAGTAAGGTCTAACTCAAACTTACTCAAGTATTTATCTAACCACTTTTAAAAAGTACAAAACGTTTTAGCAGCACACCGCGTAACACTGTAACATAACCATGACTGTTGCTGTAACATAACCACTATCACCGTTGCTGTAACATCACCACCATCACCGTTGCTGTAACATAACCACCATCACCGTTGCTGTAACATAACCACCATCACCGTTGCTGTAACATAACAACCATCACCGTTGCTGTAACATAACAACCATCACCGTTGCTGTAACATAACCACCATCACAGTTGCTGTAACATCACCATAATCACCGTTGCTGTAACATAACCACCATCACCGTTGCTGTAACATAACCACCATCACCGTTGCTGTAACATAACCACCATCACCGTTGCTGTAACATAACCACCATCACCGTTGCTGTAACATAACAACCATCACCGTTGCTGTAACATAACCACCATCACCGTTGCTGTAACATAACCACCATCACCGTTGCTGTAACATCACCATAATCACCGTTGCTGTAACATAACCACCATCACCGTTGCTGTAACATAACCACCATCACCGTTGCTGTAACATAACCACCATCACCGTTGCTGTAACATAACCACCATCACCGTTGCTGTAACATAACCACCATCACCATTGCTGTAACATAACCACCATCACCGTTGCTGTAACATAACCACCATCACCGTTGCTGTAACATAACCACCATTACCGTTGCTGTAACATCACAATCATCACCGTTGCAGCAACATTACCACCATCACCGTTGCTGTAACATAACCACCATCACCGTTCCTGTAACATAATTACCATCACCGTTGCTGTAACATAACAACCATCACCGTTGCTGTAACATCACCATCATCACCGTTGCTATAACATCATCATCACCGTTCCTGTAACATCACCATCATCACCGTTGCTGCAACATCACAATCATCACCGTTGCTGTAACATAACCACCATCACCGTTGCTGTAACATCACCATAATCACCGTTGCTGTAACATAACCACCATCACAGTTGCTGTAACATCACCATCATCACCGTTGCTGTAACATAACCACCATCACCGTTGCTGTAACATAACCACCATCACTGTTGCTGTTACATCACCATCATCACCGTTGCTGTAACATCACCATCATCACCGTTGCTGTAACATCACTATCATCACCGTTGCTGTAACATAACCACCATCACTGTTGCTGTAACATCACCATCATCACCATTGCTGTAACATCACCATCATCACCGTTGCTGTAACATCACCATCATCACCGTTGCTGTAACATAACCACCATCACCGTTGCTGTAACATAACCACCATCACTGTTGCTGTAACATCACCATCATCACCGTTGCTGTAACATCACCATCATCACCGTTGCTGTAACATCACTATCATCACCGTTGCTGTAACATAACCACCATCACTGTTGCTGTAACATCACATCATCACCATTGCTGTAACATCACACCATCACCGTTGCTGTAACATCACCATCATCACCGTTGCTGTAACATCACCACCATCACTGTTGCTGTAACATCATCATCATCACCCTTGCTGTAACATAACCACCATCACTGTTGCTGTAACATCACCATCATCACCGTTGCTGTAACATCACCATCATCACCGTTGCTGTAACATCACCATCATCACCGTTGCTGTAACATAACTACCATCACTGTTGCTGTAACATCACCATCATCACCGTTGCTGTAACATAACCACCATCACCGTGTTAACGCTGTAACATCACCATCATCACCGTTGCTGTAACATCACCATCATCACCGTTGCTGTAACATCACCATCATCACCGTTGCTGTAACATCACCATCATCACCGTTGCTGTAACATCACCATCTCACCGTTGCTGTAACATCACATCGTGCGTAACATCACCATCACTGTTGCTGTAACATCACCATCATCACCGTTGCTGTAACATAACACCATCACCGTTGCTGTAACATCACCATCATCACCGTTGCTGTAACATCAACCACATCACCGTTGCTGTAACATCACATCATCACCGTTGCTGTAATCATCATCACCGTGCAACATCATCATCATGTTGCTGTCAAACATCACCAACATCATCACCCGTTGCTGTAACATCACCATCATCATAGTTGCTGTAACATCACCATCATCACCGTTGCTGTAACATCACCATCATCACCGTTGCTGTAACATCACCATCATCACCGTTGCTGTATCATAACCACCATCACTGTTGCTGTAACATCACCATCATCACCGTTGCTGTAACATCACCATCATCACCGTTGCTGTAACATCACCATCATCACCGTTGCTGTAACATCACCATCATCACCGTTGCTGTAACATCACCATCATCACCGTTGCAGCAACATTACCGAACACTGTTGAGGAAGTATTTCTACTTTCACAGTTGATGGTGTACTCACTCCCACTCTCACTGTTGACCTAAACGGCTATAAATTCTCAATAAGTAAAGTTACTGTTATTATATCCACAGTTGGATCACACACTCTCACGTCCTGCAGCTAAACCTCTTTCAGATTACTGAAGTGGAGTCACTTTCCTATTTCTCACTCTTGATAAAGGAATCTGACGAACAAGTGCCAAGCTTGTTATTGGATTCTGACCCCAGCGACTCCGTTAAATTCTATATTTAATATTTTGGAAAGGAAAAAAATAGATTTCAATATATTACGTAGGAGAATTATATATACGTATAACTATAAGAATACATGATTTAACTACACATTTCTCTTATTCTGTATATCATGATTCACTGATACACAGTATTCGGTATATCATGATTCACTGATATACAGTATTTGGTATATCATGATTCACTGATACACAGTATTCGGTATATCATGATTCACTGATACACAGTATTCGGTATATAATGATTCACTCTGATACACTGTATTCCTCATAAATGCACTGGAAGTTCACTACTTTTTCATAGTGGCTGTTTTGATAAAGATACACATTATATATATATATATATATATATATATATATATATATATATATATATATATATATATATATATATATATATATATATATATATGCTAGGATTCGCAAGAGCAGGCGAAATATTCACAAACACTGATCTCTGGCCGACGGAGACTCGACCCTACGAACCTTGTGACAGGAACGCAGTGCTTTACCGACCGTACCACACTGGACCAATACCTTGGCATCCAGCTCACGCTAGACGTTGATCCAAGGCACCCAGCTTTTAGGCAGGTGGCTTACAGCTTTCATCTCATCCCTGCATGCATCGACACAACTAGAGATTTATACAATGCTAGAATTCGCAGAGCAGGCGAAATATTCACAAACACTGATCTCTGGCCGACGGAGACTCGACCCTACGAACCTTGTGACAGGAACGCGGTGATTTACCGACCGTACCACACTGGACCAATACCTTGGCATCCAGCTCACACTAGACGTTGATCCAAGGCACCCAGCTTTTAGGCAGGTGGCTTACAGCTTTCATCATCCCTGCATCACGCACAACTAGAGATTTATACAATGCTAGGAATTCGCAAAGCAGGCGAAATATTCACAAACACTGCCTTGGAATTCGCAAGAGCAGGCGAAATATTCACAAACACTGCCTGGAATTCGCAAGAGCAGGCGAAATATTCACAAACACTGATCTCTGGCCGACGGAGACTCGACCCTACGAACCTTGTGACAGGAACGCAGTGCTTTACCGACCGTACCACACTGGACCAATACCTTGGCATCCAGCTGACGCTAGACGTTGATCCAAGGCACCCAGCTTTTGAGGCAGGTGGCTTACAGCTTTCATCTCATCCCCTGCATGCATCGACACAACTAGAGATTTATACAATGCTAGGAATTCGCAAGAGCAGGCGAAATATTCACAAACACTGATCTCTGGCCGACGGAGACTCGACCCTACGAACCTGTGACAGGAACGCAGTGCTTTACCGACCGTACCACACTGGACCAATACCTTGGCATCCAGCTCAGCTAGACGTTGATCCAAGGCACCAGCCTTTAGGCAGGTGGCTTACAGCTTTTCATCTCATCCCTGCATGCATCGACACAACTAGAGATTTATACAATGCTAGAATTCGCAAGAGCAGGCGAAATATACACAAACACTGATCTCTGGCCGACGGAGACTCGACCCTACGAACCTTGTGACAGGAACGCATTTCTACCTGTAAGGATCGGAACAAGGCCAGCTGTTCATCTGGATTCGTAGTCGATCTCGTCAATCAGTAGTTTAATATTGCTTAGTTACAAATTCAACCTAATTGTGAAACTACCCAAGGTCTAGCTTAAATTTAACCTACTTCTTGATATAAATCCCAGTAATCTATTTGCCTTTTTACGTACTTGGTATTCTGTCCTGGTTTAAGGTTGCTGCTTACCATCACTGTCCTTCTATATCTGTATGGCTAAGTTCTACGTTATTTAACTTATATATATATATATATATGTATATATATTTATATATATATATATATATATATATAATATATATATATATATATATATATATATATATATATATATATATATATATATATATATATATATATATATATATATATATATATATATATTAGGTTCGCAAGAGCAGGCGAATATTCACAAACACTGATCTCTGGCCGACGGAGACTCGACCCTACGAACCTGTGACAGGAACGCAGTGTTTACCGACCGTACCACCTGGACCAATACCTTGGCATCCAGCCACGCTGACGTTGATCCAAGGCACCCAGCTAGGCAGGTGGCTTACAGCTTTCATCTCATCCCTGCATGCACGAACAACTAGAGATTTATACAATGCTAGGAATTCGCAAGAGCAGCGAAATATTCACAAACACTGATCTCTGGCCGACGGAGACTCGACCCTACGAACCTTGTGACAGGAACGCAGTGTTTACCGACCGTACCACCTGGACCAATACCTGGCATCCAGCTCACTAGACGTTGATCCAAGGCACCCAGCTTTAGGCAGGTGGCTTACAGCTTTTCATCTCATCCCTGCATGCATCGCACACACAGTAGATTAAAATATTCACAATGCTTGGAATTCGCAAGAGCAGGCGAAATATTCACAAACACTGTCTTGCGAATGTCTCGCAAGAGCAGCCCGAAATATTCACAAACACTCCCTGTGAAATTTTCGCAAAGCAAGGCAGCGAAATATTCACAAACACTGATCTCTGGCCGACGGAGACTCGACCTACGAACCTTGTGACAGGAACGCAGTGCTTTACCGACCGTACCACACTGACCAATACCTTGGCATCCAGCTACGCTAGACGTTGATCCAAGGCACCCAGCTTTAGGCAGGTGGCTTACAGCTTTTCATCTCATCCCGCATGCATCGACACAACTAGAGATTTATACAATGCTAGGAATTCGCAAGAGCAGGCGAAATATTCACAAACACTGATCTCTGCCGACGGAGACTCGACCTACGAACCTTGTGACAGGAACGCAGTGCTTTACCGACCGTACCACACTGACCAATACCTTGGCATCCAGCTCACGCTAGACGTTGATCCAAGGCACCCAGCTTTTAGGCAGGTGGCTTACAGCTTTTCATCTCATCCCTGCATGCATCGACACAACTAGAGATTTATACAATGCTAGGAATTGCAAGAGCAGGCGAAATATACACAAACACTGATTCGGCCGACGGAGACTCGACTACGAATTAAGGAACGCAGTGCTTTACCGTGGTACGGTCGGTAAAGCACTGCGTTCCTGTCACAAGGTTCGTAGGTCAGTCTCCGTCAACCAGAAATTAGTGTTTGGAATATTCGCCTGCTCTTCGAATTCCAACCTAAATTTGAAACTACCCAAGGTCCTAGCTTCAATAACCCTACTTTTGATATAAATCCCAGTAATCTATTTGCCTTATTACGTACGCTTAGGCATTGCTGTCTTGGTTTAAGGTTGCTGCTTACCATCACCCCCAAGTCCTTCTCGCAATCTGTATGGCTAAGTTCTACGTTATTTAACTTATATATATATATATATATATATATATATATATATATATATATATATATATATATATATATATATATATATATATATATATATATGTATCTTTATGCAAAACAGTTACTATGAAAAAGTAGTGAACTTCCAGTGCATTTATGAGGAATACAGTGTATCAGAGTGAATCATTATATACCGAATACGTGTATCAGTGAATCATGATATACCGAATACTGTGTATCAGTGAATCATGATATACCGAATACTGTATATCAGTGAATCATGATATACCGAATACTGTGTATCAGTGAATCATGATATACAGAATAAGAGAAATGTGTAGTTAAATCATGTATTCTTATAGTTATACTTATATATAATTCTCCTACGTAATATATTGAAATCTATTTTTTCCTTTCCAAAATATTAAATATAGAATTTAACGGAGTCGCTGGGTCAGAATCCAATAACAAGCTTGGCACTTGTTCGTCAGATTCCTTTATCAAGAGTGAGAAATAGAAAGTGACTCCACTTCAGTAATCTGAAAGAGGTTTAGCTGCAGGACGTGAGAGTGTGTGATCCAACTGTGGATATATTGTGCCAGTGTTCAAAGCCTGAGTAATAACAGTAACTTTACTTATTGAGAATTTATAGCCGTTTAGGTCAACAGTGACAGTGGGAGTGAGTACACCATCAACTGTGAAAGTAGAAATACTTCCTCAACAGTGTTCGGTAATGTTGCTGCAACGGTGATGATGGTGATGTTACAGCAACGGTGATGATGGTGATGTTACAGCAACGGTGATGATGGTGATGTTACAGCAACGGTGAGGATGGTGATGTTACAGCAACGGTGATGATGGTGATGTTACAGCAACAGTGATGGTGGTTATGATACAGCAACGGTAATGATGGTGATGTTACAGCAACGGTGATGATGGTGATGTTACAGCAACAGTGATGATGGTGATGTTACAGCAACGGTGATGATGGTGATGTTACAGCAACAGTGATGATGGTGATGTTACAGCAACGGTGATGATGGTGATGTTACAGCAACAGTGATGGTGGTTATGATACAGCAACGGTGATGATGATGATGTTACAGCAACGGTGATGATAGTGATGTTACAGCAACGGTGATGATGGTGATGTTACAGCAACGGTGATGGTGGTTATGTTACAGCAACGGTGATGATGGTGATGTAACAGCAACAGTGATGGTAGTTATGTTACAGCAACGGTGATGATGGTGATGTTACAGCAACGGTGATGATGGTGATGTTACAGCAACGGTGATGATGGTGATGTTACAGCAACAGTGATGGTGGTTATGTTACAGCAATGGTGATGATGATGATGTTACAGCAACAGTGATGGTGGTTATGTTACAGCAACGGTGATGATTGTGATGTTACAGCAACGGTGATGATGGTGATGTTACAGCAATGGTGATGATGGTGATGTTACAGCAACAGTGATGGTGGTTATGTTACAGCAACGGTGATGATAGTGATGTTACAGCAACGGTGATGATGGTGATGTTACAGCAACGGTGATGATGGTGATGTTACAGCAACAGTGATGGTGGTTATGTTACAGCAACGGTGATGGTGGTTATGTTACAGCAACGGTGATGATGGTGATGTTACAGCAACGGTGATGATGGTGATGTTACAGCAATGGTGATGATGGTGATGTTACAGCAACAGTGATGGTGGTTATGTTACAGCAACGGTGATGATAGTGATGTTACAGCAACGGTGATGATGGTGATGTTACAGCAACGGTGATGATGGTGATGTTACAGCAACAGTGATGGTGGTTATGTTACAGCAACGGTGATGGTGGTCATGTTACAGCAACGGTGATGATGGTGATGTTACAGCAACGGTGATGGTGGTTATGTTACAACAACGGTGATGGTGGTTATGTTACAGCAACGGTGATGATGGTGATGTTACAGCAACGGTGATGATGGTGATGTTACAGCAACGGTGATGTTACAAGAACGGTGATGATGGTGATGTTACAAGAACGGTGATGATGGTGATGTTACAAGAATAATGATGATAGTGATGTTACAGCAACGGTGATGGTGGTTATGTTACAGCAACGGTGATGATGGTGATGTTACAGCAACGGTGATGGTGGTTACGTTACAGCAACGGTGATGATGGTGATGTTACAGCAACGGTGATGGTGGTTATGTTACAGCAACGGTGATGATGGTGATGTTACAGGAACGGTGATGATGATGTTAGAGCAACGGTGATGATGGTGATGTTACAGCAACGGTGATGGTTGTTATGTTACAGCAACGGTGATGGTAATTATGTTACAGGAACGGTGATGGTAGTTATGTTACAGCAACGGTGATGGTGGTAATGTTGCTGCAACGGTGATGATGGTGATGTTACAGCAACGGTGATGGTAGTTATGTTACAGCAACGGTGATGATGGTGATGTTACAGCAACGGTAATGGTGGTTATGTTACAGCAACGATGATGGTGGTTATGTTACAGCAACGGTGATGGTAGTTATGTTACAGCAATGGTGATGTTGGTTTTGTTACAGCAACGGTGATGTGGTTATGTTAAGCAACGGTGATGGTAATTATGTTACAGCAACGGTGATGGTGGTTATGTTACAGCAACGGTGATGGTGGTTATGTTACAGCAACGGTGATTATGGTGATGTTCAGCAACGGTGATGGTGGTTATGTTACAGCAACGGTGATGGTGGTTATGTTACAGCAACGGTGATGGTGTTATGTTACAGCAACGGTGATGGTTGTTATGTTACAGCAACGGTGTTGGTGGTTATGTTACAGCAACGGTGATGGTGGTTATGTTACAGCAACGGTGATGGTGGTTATGTTACAGCAACGGTGATGGTGGTTATGTTACAGCAACGGTGATTATGGTGATGTTACAGCAACTGTGATGGTGGTTATGTTACAGCAACGGTGATGGTGTTATGTTACAGCAACGGTGATGGTGTTTGTTACAGCAACGGTGATGGTGGTTATGTTCAGCAACGGTGATGGTGGTTATGTTACAGCAACGGTGATGGTGGTGATGTTACAGCAACGGTGATGGTGGTTATGTTACAGCAACAGTCATTGTTATGTTACAGTGTTACGCGGTGTGCTGCAGTAAACGTTTATGTAAAAAATAATGCTCCATAGTTCCGGGATTGGACTGAATCTGGACGCGTTTTATTCGTGTTGAGTCAGTGTGGCCAGGACATCAGATGAGGTGTTTAGGGCAGTAGGTTATGCACAGCAGAGGAAGCAATATGTAGTGGTATGTGGTGTTGGGTAAGGTTTTGTTTAGTGAATACTTTAATTTTCAAGAAGGCTTATGGATAACGTTAGGAGAAGCGAAATTATTTTCTGCAAGTTGAACTCTCTTGACAGTATTTCTTATAAGGACATATCTCTGTAGGCAAATTTCATTATCTTTGATGGCATTTAACTTTTTCATCGACATTCGAAGGATACTCTTTTTCTCGTCCAATATAATGAAACTGTGAAAATGACTCCCCATCCTGAAGAACTCGAGAGGTGAGTATCGAAACAAAGAGAAAAATTCCAATGAACAATCAGTCTCAGAACCTCGTTTATAAACACTTTGACCTGACATATATCATCACCTGATGCTTACCTCAAGTGTCACGTGACTACACAAGAAAAAAAAGACTAGTATTATTACATTTATAGTAAAAATTAAGGAAGAACATAGAAAGACGACTTACTTCTTAATCCTATGAACACATATGTGTATGCCCATGAACATAGTTAGTTTCTAATTTCAATTGTTTTTGTACTATATTTTTACAGAAAATTATTTGCAAAAGATCCAGTTGAAAAGAAGTAAGTGTTGAACAATCATAGAAGCTAAAACGTTTTGTACTTTTTAAAAGTGGTTAGATAAATACTTGAGTAAGTTTGAGTTAGACCTTACTAGTGTGTGGTAATAGGTCGAATTCTGTGCTCCTTCCTTAAGTGGATGTGACCTGGACCTGACTAGGATGGGTCACTATTCTTAGCTGGTAGGTGAATTGGACGTACTTCGCATGGGCCGGTAGGCGTGCTGCAGTGCTCTTTCTTTCTAATATTTTTATAAGAACATAAGAATGTGTTTATTATGTTCTTATAAGAACATAAGAAATGAGGAACACTACAGCAGGCCTGTTGGCCCATACTAGGCAGGTCCCTCACAATCCATTCCTCAAGCAATATTTCCCAGATCCAACTTTCAATGCTACCCAAGCAATAAGCTTTGATAATTCTATTTACTCATGTGGAATTCTCACTCAAATACAACCACTCTCACTCATGCGTTTATCCAACATAAATTTGAAACTACTTGAGGTTTTAGCATCAATAACCCTACTAGACAGACAAACAGCCCTACTAGAGAGCTTTATCAACAAAATATTAGGAAAATGAAAAGATGTCATTATTGATATACTTTAATGAGATAACCTTCAGCTCACAATTAGCATAGTTTTTCGATTATGAACGTATGAATACAAGCAGCCAACATGCATTGTTACATTTGCTTAGGATTAGGATTTCTTCCAAGTCACGAAGTCCAAAAAAATTCTGCTTTCATGAACTTCATCTTCGAAAAGTTAGGGATAATTATTTCTTCTTTTCATATGGAGAATAGTGAAGATCCAATCAAGAGTCGCAAAATATTGTGAATTGCGTTTGTGCCACATCTCGAAGAGTTTCAGCCAGTGGTGAAGGCTTATGGATAACGTTAGGAGAAGCGAAATTATTTTCTGCAAGTTGAACTCTCTTGACAGTATTTCTTATAATGACATATCTCTGTAGGCAAATTTCATTATCTTTGATGGCATTTAACTTTTTCATCGACATTCGAAGGATACTTTTTTTCTCGTCCAATATAATGAAACTGTGAAAATGACTCCCCATCCTGAAGAACTTGAGAGGCGAGTATCGAAACAAAGAGAAAAATTCCAATGAGCAATCATTCTCAGAACCTCGTTTATAAACACTTTGACCTGACATATATCATCACCTTATGCTTACCTCAAGTGTCACATGAC
>WNWK01037256.1:7500-18623 GCA_009830355.1 Cherax destructor | reverse complement strand
ATGACACCCCAAATCATTTTTTCTCTCTAGACTGGAATACGTTGTACACAAACAGCCCCCTTCAAGGCTGGTGACATTGCAGACCGGGAGAGTGTACAAAGAACTTTCACAGCAAAATAAGTAGGGATAAAGCACCTAAGTTACTGGGAATGGTTGAAGGTTTTTGATCTGTTTTCCCCGGGAAAACGCAGGCGAGAGAGATACATGATAATATACATTTGGGAAGGTCCTGGGGGAAATTTGGGAGAAAAACCTGCACACGAAAACCCCCCTCCATATGAAAGGAAAAGACTCGGCAGGAGATGCAACATTCCCCCAATGAAAAGGGGGCCCAAGAGTACACGGGAGAGACAACACAATAAGGGGTCCAAGACTGTTCAACTCCCTCCCAGCATACATTGGGGGGATTCCCAATAGACCCATGGCTGTCTTTAAGGGGAAATTGGACAGGCACCAAAGTCAGTACCTGACCAACCGAGCTGTGGTTCGAAGTCAGTTTGCGTGCGGCCGACAGTAACAGCCTGGTTGATCAGACCCGATCCATTATGAGGCTTGGTCTCAGACCTGGCCGCGGGGACGTTGACCCCTGAAACCCTCTCCAGGTAAACCCAAGGTCCTAGCTTCAATAACCCAACTAGGCAGATTGTTCCACTCATCAACTACCCTATTTCCAAGCCAATACTTTCCTATATCCTTTCTAAATCTAAACGTATCTAATTTTAATCCATTATTGCGGGTTCTCTCTTGGAGAGATATCCTCAAGACCTTATTTATATCCCGTTTGTTAATACCCATTTTCCACTTGTATACCTCGATCATGTCTCCCCTCATTCTTTGTCTTACAAGTGAATATAATTTAAGGGACTTCAATCTCTCTTCATACGGAAGATTTCTAATGCTATGAATTAATTTAGTCATTCTACGCTGAATGTTTTCTAATGAATTTATATCCATTCTGTAATATGGAGACCAGAACTGAGCTGCGTAATCTAGGTGAGGCCTTACTAACGATGTATAAAGCTGTAATATAACCTCTGGACTTCTGTTGCTTATACTTCTTGTTATAAATCCCAGTATTCTGTTTGCCTTATTACGTACGCTTAGGCATTGATGTCTTGGTTTAGGGTTGCTGCTTACCATATCCCCCAAGTCCTTTTCGCAATCTGTATGGCTAAGTTCTACGTTATTTAACTTATAAGTGCTTGGGTTATGGACACTCCCGAGCTACAGAACCTTGCATTTATCTTCATTGAACTGCATCTGCCACTTTTCTCACCAGGAATTGAGTTTGTCTAAATGCTCCTGAAGTTCCCTGACATCTACGTTAGAATCAATTATCCTACTTATCTTCGTGTCATCGGCGAATTTGCTCATATCACTAGTAATGCCCTTATCAAGGTCATTGATATATATTATAAACAATAACGGCCTAAGACTGATTCCTGCAGAATGCCACTTGTTACAGATCCCCACTCGGATTTAACCCCATTTATGCACACTCTCTGCTTCCTATTAGTGAGCCATGACTCAATCCATGACAGCACTTTACGCCCAATGCCATGAGCTGCCACTTTCTTTAATACTCTCTGGTGCAGTACTCTATCAAAAGCCTTACTAAAGTCTAAATAAACAATGTTGAATTCTTTATCATGATCAACCGACTCAACAAGCTTTACTAAAGAAGGTTAATAAATTAGTTAGTCAGGAACGACCCCTCATGAATCCATGCTGAGTATTATTAATCAAATTATGCTTGTCCAGATGGCTACATATAATATCAGCTATAATTGACTCTAGTATATTTGCCTACAATTAAGGTCAGGTTTATTGGGCGGTAATTTGACGGTAATGACTTGTCCCCTGCTTTAAAAATAGGAATTACATTAGCCATCTTCCACATATCAGACACTACACCTGTTTGAAGAGATAAATTAAAAATATTAGTTAATGGTTCACAGAGTTTCATTTTGCATTCCTTAAGAACCCTTGAAAAAACTCATCAGGACTAGGCGATTTATTTTGTTTCAGTCGATCTACTTGTTTCATAACAATTTCGCTAGTGACTGTGATATTACATAATTTATCTTCTTCAGGCCCACTATAAAAGTTAATTACTGGGATATTGTTAGTGTCTTCCTGTGTGAAAACTGAGAGAAAATAATTATTAAAAATCGAGCACATTTCATTCTCTTTGTCAGTAAGATGCCCAGAGTTATTTTTAAGGGGACCTATCTTATCCCTAACTTTTGTTCTATAAACCTGGAAAAAAACTTTTGGGTTAGTTTTCGAATTCCTAGCAACTTTAATTTTGTAGTCCTATGTAGCTTTTCTTATTCCCTTTTTAACATCCCTCCTAACGTCAATATATTGATTCATAAGATGACCCTCACCTCTTTGATGCTCCTATAAATTCCTTTTTTCTTCCCTAGAAGATATTTGAGCCTATTATTCATCCATTTTGGGTCATTTCTATTCGATCTAATTTCTTTATACTTGATAAACGTTCTATGGGCAGCCTGTATAGTGTTTAGAAAACTGTCATATTGATAGCTCTCTTCGTTACCTCAGTCCACAGATGATAAGTGTTCTCTAAGCCCATTGTAATCTGCTAAAGGAAAATCTGGGACCGTTACTAAATTGTTTCTACTATCATATTTCGGCACTCGAATAAAATGAAATTTCCCTGGGACTTTTCATAGACCTACAAAAAGCATTTGATTCAGTTGACCATGACCTACTACACCAAAAACTTGAACATTACGGGGACAGAGGACACTCTCTCAATTACTTAAAATCTTATCTTAGCAATAGAAGCCAGTATGTATACACAAACTGAGCTTACTCCACTACATAACCAGTTCTTGTTGGAGTCCCACAAGGGAGTGTCCATGGCCCACTTCTCTTTCTCCTTGACATCAGTGATCTCCCAATCGCATCTAAACTCTTTAAACCTGTTTTGTTTGCTTATGACACTACTTATGTCTTCTCTCACACAAACCCAACCATACTAACAGACACTGTAAATGACGAACTACTAAAAATATCTACCTGGATGACTACCAACAAACTGACTCTCAATATAGACAAAACCTACTTCATGCTATTTGGTAACAAAGCTTCAAATATAGAGCTAAACATAATGATAAATGGATCACCTATCTCTAGTCTCACAGAGGGCAAATTTCTAGGTCTCCACCTTGACTGCAGTCTCAAATTTCAGACCCACATAGCGCAAATATCCAAGAAAGTTTCCAAAACAGTAGATATCCTTTCAAAGATACATGTACAAGGTATATAAGCCTAGCTGACATCAATGACATACTACTATATCGAAAGCGCTGCTTGTTATGCTGAGCATTTCCAGCAAACCAGGTCAATTTTTGTCCCAGGATGCGACCCACACCAGTCGACTAACACCCAGGTACCCATTTTACTGATGGGGAACATAGACAACCGTAGTAGTAGTAGAAGAAGCACTAGTAGTACTAGTAATTGAGAACTGTAAATTACAAGTGTCTCACAAGGGAAGGCAGGTAACCCCATCCACTAACACACGTCCACAAGTGTCTCACAAGGGAAGGCAATAAAGAGGAGCTCGCCAGTAGGCTTCATGGCCCATGAACTGAACTGAACTGAATACTCTCAGGTAAGACCCATGAGGGTGAAAGTGGAGATTTGGATAGGTGAAGAATAGTAGGTGAGAGGAATTTCGATAGTTGAAGGGAAAGAGCCAGGGCTAAACCCAGCAGCATAGCGTTGGTTGGCATGATGGAAGGAGGCGTTCCTGGGTGTGATGATCTGCTGTGTTGATTTACTCAATGTATTACTGGACTTGGCTCGGGAGGCACGACACTTTTTCCCAAAGGGCGGCAACCAAAACGTCATTGCTGGTTTGCTTTTTGTACTGCTTTATCCGAAATGCATTGATTTTTTTAGGGGTTATCAGGGGCTTTTAAGGGTACAAAGGACGTCTTTAAAGGTCCACCCCTGCAGAGGGCAGGGTAGAAATTAGGAGTTAGATAAGAGGGATAGTTTTAGACGTATAGAGGAGTAGGTGCAGGATTATCAATAGATTGAAAAAGATTTAGGTTGTTGTCTGGTTGTCTGATGGTTTCGTCTAGGAATGTTGTCCATGTGTCTTGATAGGTTTCAAGTCGGTCTATTTGTCTATCACTGAGTTCTTTCCAGAACACGTTCAGTGCAGGGGTGCCAGTCCTGTTGTGTAAGGACTCGCTGGTGGCGGAGTCATCCCACTTCGTTCCTAGCACCCACCGCAATGCTCGGTTCTGGATTCGCTGCAGTTTCAGGATGTTTGTTTTGGCAGCAAGAGAGAGGGCAAGAGGTGTGTATGTGATGAGTGGTCTAATGAGAGCCTTGTACAGGTGGAGTTTGGTGTTTGGGTGTGAGTCTCTGAGCTTGAGCAGTCTACCGAGGGCATTACTGGCCATAACTCTTTTAGTGTTTATGTGGGTGTGTATTCTCAGTCTAGAGTCCAAGGTAACTCCAAGGACTGTAGTGTTTCGTGTACGTGGAATGGGTGTTCGTGTAGTGGTAGTTCTTAGGTAGACAGGCATTGGTCTGCGGTTTCCTCTTTGGAAGAAATATGTAATCTTTGATTTGTTTGCATTGGTTTTTATTCGCCAGAGGATCTCCCATGCACTAATCCTGTCTACCTCACGTTGTGTTCTGAGTGATAGGTATCTACATTGTTCATGTGCTATGAGTTGTGTAATGTCGTCTGCGTAAGCCAGTGTTAAATAAGAAAGAAGAAGCAAACAAGGAGAAAGTAAGATGATAGGCTAGGTAAAGGAAGTGCAGAAAACGGATCAAGAGAAAAGGGATTAGGAAAGAAAAGTTTGAGAAAGACTAAAAGGTTGAAGTGGGAGCCTCTGGAAGCTTGACAAGCCGTTTGATAATTATAATGATATTAAGAAATGCAGACCATTCTACTGACTTACCTAAAGCCGTATCAAGATTCCCGGGGCCCCATTTGGAATGTCTGTGTATGAAAGCCTAGCCAACAAGACGGTCTCTGTGAATTGGCAATGACCTGGGAGAAGGGTTTCGGGTGCATCGCCCCGGCAAGGCTCGGATAATGTCTGAAGGGACCAAGGCCTCACTTTAGATCAGGGTCTGATCACCAGGCAGTTCATTGTTTGACGCACGCAACGACTGACGTCCCCGAACCACACGGGTTGGTCAGTGTGACAATGTCTGTCATCTTTGTGCACAGACAGCCGAGCTTTGGCACTAATCTTACTGTAGCTGGGCAGTCAAGTCGGGGTACCGGTCACTAATTGTCTCGTACTCTATGCTGGGCACGATACATTGTACGCTTGTGGCATAATTCTGTACTCTAGCTTGTGCACTAATGTATGTCCTCTAGCTTGTGGCACAAAATGTCTGCACTCAGCCTGTGGCATAATTATGTACCAGCTGGCACTAATGTCTGCACTTAGCTTGTGGCACTAATGTCTTACTCTAGCTTGGCACTAATGTCTGACTCTAGCTTGTGGCACTAATTTCTACTCTAGCTTGTGGCACGAATGTCTACACTCTAGCTTGGGGACATAATATGTACTCTAGCTTTGGCACTAATGTCTGTACTCTAGCTTGGGGACCTAATTTTCACTCTAGCTTGTGGCAATAATGTCTGTACTCTAGCTTGTGGCACTAATGTCTGTACTCTAGCTTGTACATAATGTCTGTACTCTAGCTTGTGGCACTAATGTCTGCACTCTAGCTTGGCACTAATTCTGTACTCTAGCTTGTATCACTAATGTCTGCACTCAGCTTGTGGCAATAATTCTGTACTCTAGCTTGTGGCACTAATGTCTGTACTCTAGCTTGTGGCACTAATATCTGTACTCTAGCTTTTGGCACTAATGTCTGTACTCTAGCTTGTGGCACGAATGTCTGTACTCAAGCTTGTGGCACTAATTTCTGTACTCTAGATTGTGGCACTAATTTCTGTACTCTAGCTTGTGACACTAATTTATGTACTCTAGCTTGTGGCACTAATGTCTGTACTCTAGCTTGTGGCACTAATGTCTGTACTCTAGCTTGTGGCACTAATGTCTGTACTCTAGCTTGTGGCACTAATGTCTGCACTCTAGCTTGTGGCAGTAATGTCTGTACTCTAGCTTGTGGCACTAATGTCTGTACTCTAGCTTGTAGCACTAATGTCTGTACTCTAGCTTGTGGCAGTAATGTATGTACTCTAGCTTGTGGCACTAATGTCTGTACTCTTGCTTGTGGCAATAATGTCTGTACTCTAGCTTGTGGCACTAATGTCTGTACTCTAGCTTGTGGCACTAATGTCTGCACTCTAGCTCTTGGCACTAATGTCTGCACTCTAGCTTGTGGCATTTATTTCTGTACTCTAGCTTGTGGCACTAATGTCTGTACTCTAGCTTGTGACACTAATGTCTGTACTCTAGCTTGTGGCACTAATGTCTGTACTCTAGTTTGTAGGACTAATGACTGCACTCTAGCTTGTAGCACTAATGTCTGTACTCCAGCTTGTGGCACTAATGTCTGTACTCTAGCTTGTGACACTAATGTCTGTACTCTAGCTTGTGACACTAATGTCTGTACTCTAGCTTGTGGCACTAATGTCTGTACTCTAGTTTGTGGGACTAATGACTGCACTCTAGCTTGTGGCACTAATGTCTGTACTCCAGCTTGTGGCACTAATGTCTGCCCTCTAGCTTGTGGCACTAATGTCTGCACTCTAGCTTGTGGCACTTATTTCTGTACTCTAGCTTGTGGCACTAATGTCTGTACTCTAGCTTGTGGCACTAATTTCTGTACTCTAGCTTCTGGCACTAATGTCTGTACTCTAGCTTGTGGCACTAATGTCTGTACTCTAGCTTGTGGCACTAATGTCTGCACTCTAGCTTGTGGTGCTAATATCTGCACTCTAGCTTGTGGCACTAATGTCTGTACTCTAGCTTGTGACACTAATGTCTGTGCTCTAGCTTGTGGCACTAATGTCTGTACTCTAGTTTGTGGGACTAATGACTGCACTCTAGCTTGTGGCACTAATGTCTGTACTCCAGCTTGTGGCACTAATGTCTGCACTCTAGCTTGTGGCACTAATGTCTGCACTCTAGCTTGTGGCACTTATTTCTGTACTCTAGCTTGTGGCACTAATGTCTGTACTCTAGCTTGTGGCACTAATGTCTGTTCTCTAGCTTGTGGCACTAATGTCTGTACTCTAGCTTGTGGCACTAATGTCTGCACTCTAGCTTGTGGCACTAATGTCTGCACTCTAGCTTGTGGCACTAATGTCTGCACTCTAGCTTGTGGCACTAATGTCTGTACTCTAGCTTGTGGCACTAATGTCTGTACTCTAGCTTGTGGCACTAATGTCTGCACTCTAGCTTGTGGCACTAATGTCTGCACTCTAGCTTGTGGCACTAATGTCTGTACTCTAGCTTGTGGCACTAATGTCTGCACTCTAGCTCGTGGTACTAATGTCTGTACTCTCGTCTAAAGCTAATGGAAAGTATTTGGAGAATTTTATTATTTCACTTTTCAAGAAACATTTTCATTTAAGTTCATTTACTCTTCATGTAACTCCTTGATGAGATAATGAAACAATTTGAAATTTTCTGGCATATTGTATTTTGAGCAGCCGCCGGTGGCCTGGTGGCTAGAGCTCTCGCTTCACACACGGAGGCCCCGGGTTCGATTCCCGGCGGGATGGAAACATTTCGACCCGTTTCCTTACACCTGTTGTCCTGTTCACCTGGTTTCCTTACACCTGTTGTCCTGTTCACCTAGTTTCTTTACACCTGTTGTCCTGTTCACCTAGTTTTCTTACACCTGTGGTCCTGTTCTCCTAGTTTCATTACACCTGTTGTCCTGTTCTTCTAGTTTCCTTACACCTGTTGTCCTGTTCACCTGGTTTCCTTACACCTGTTGTCCTGTTCACCTAGTTTCTTTACACCTGTTGTCCTGTTCACCTAGTTTCTATACACCTGTTGTCCTGTTCACCTAGTTTTCTTACACCTGTTGTCCTGTTCACCAAGTTTTCTTACACCTGTTGTCCTGTTCTCCTAGTTTTCTTACACCTGTTGTCCTGTTCACCTAGTTTCCTTTCATCTGTTGTCATGTTCACCTAGTTTTCTTACACCTGTTGTTCTGTTCACCTAGCAGCAAATCGGTACCTGTGTGTTAGTCGACTGGTGTGGGTCGCATCCTGGGGGACAAGATTAAGGACCACAATGGAAATAAGGCAGACTGTCCCTCGATGACGCACTGACTTTCTTGGGTTATCCTGGGTGGCTAACCCTCCGGGGTTAAAAATCCGAGAGGGAGAGGAGTCCCTCAGTTACTTAACACCTCCTCCTGTTTATCATGTTTCCTCTTTAAGTTCATGAAAATTTCATAGGAGTATTGTGGCACATACTGTGTGCTTGGCAGTGTTTTATAATGCCACCTGACATTACAATCTGTCATCACATATGTGTCACATGTGTGGTGCTGCGTCAAAAGCCTTCTTACAGTCCAACAAGATGCAGTCTACCCATCCCTCCCTCTTCTGTCTTTCTTCTGTTAGCTTTTCGTAGAACTTCATTAAGTTTGTGATGCAGAATTTCCCTTCCCTGAAGCCGTCGCAGATGTTCCACAACTCTTCTCCTGATAATCTTCTAAATATATTTACATACTTTACATATCAGTGACATACATCTGTAGTTTGGTGCTGTCTGTCTGTTTAGTGTGTGTGTGTGTGTGTGTTAGTTAGTTAGTTAGTTAGTTACCATTTTGTCCTAGGCACATGTCGATTAGACACTAGGCCTGTTGTATGTATGTGTGTGTGTGTAACGAAACACTTCGAAATGTTTCGGCCCCGCCCGGGAATTGAACCCGGGCCCTCCTTGCGTGAAGCAAGAGCTGTGTGCGTTTGTGTGTGTGTGTGTGTGTGTACTCACCTAATTGTGGTTGCAGGGGTCGAGACTCAGCTCCTGGCCCCCGCCTCTTCACTGATCGCTACTGGGTCCTCTCTCTCCCTGCTCCATGAGCTTTATCATACCTCGTCTTAAAGCTATGTATGGTTCCTGCCTCCACTACATCACTTGCTAAACTATTCCACTTCCTGACTACTCTATGGCTGAAGAAATACTTCCTACCATCCCTGTGATTCATCTGAGTCTTCAACTTCCAATTGTGAACCCTTGTTTCTGTGTCCCATCTCTGGAACATCCTGTCTCTGTCCACCTTGTCAATTCCCCGCAATATTTTGCATGTCGTTATCATGTCTCCCCTAACCCTCCTGTCCTCCAGTCTTGTCAGGCCGATTTCCCTTAACCTTTCTTCTTAGGACATTCCCCTTAGCTCTGGAACTAACCTTGTCGCAAACCTTTGCACTTTCTCTAATTTTTTGACGAGTTTGACCAGGTGTGGGCTCCAAATTGGTGCTGCATACTCTAGTATGGGCTTGACGTACACGGTGTACAGTGTCTTGAACGATTCCTTACTAAGGTATCGGAATGCTATTCTCAGGTTTGCCAGTCACCCAAATGCTGCAGCAGTTATATGGTTGATGTGTGCTTCTTCAGACGTGCTCGGTGTCATACTCACCCCAAGATCTTTCTCCTTGATCGAGATTTGCAGTCTTTGGCCACCTAGCCTATACTCTGTCTGCGGTCTTCTTTGCCCGTCCCCGATCTTCATGACTTTGCATTTAGTGGGGTTAAATTCGAGAAACCAGTTGCTGGACCAGGTGTCCAGCCTGTCCAGGTCTCTTTGTCGTCCTGCCTGATCCTCATCTGATTTAATTCTCCTCATTAACTTCACATCATCTACGAACAGGGACACATCTGAGTCTATCCCTTCCGTCATGTCATTCACATATACCAAGAATAGCAATGGTCCTAGGACTGACCCCTGTGGGACCCCGCTCGTCACAGGCGCCCACTGTGATATCTCAGCACGTACCATGACCCGTTGTTGCCTCCCTGTCAGGTATTATTTGATCCATTGCAGTGCCCTTCCTGTTATACGTGCCTGATCTTCTAGCTTCTGCACTAATCTCTTATGAGGAACTGTGTCGAAGGCCTTCTTGCAGTCCAAGAAAATGCAATCAACCCACCCCTCTCTCTCGTGTCTTACTTCTGTTACTTTTTCATTGAACTCTAGAAGGTTTTTGACACAGGATTTGCCTTCCCTGAATCCGTGCTGGTTGTTGTTTATAAGCTTGTGCCGTTCTAGGTGCTCCACCATTCTCCTCCTGATAATCTTCTCCATGACTTTGCACACTATACACGTCAGTGACACTGGTCTATAGTTTAGTGTCTTGGTTCTGTCTCCTTTCTTAAAAATGGGAACTACATTTTCCGTCTTCCATACCTCAGGTAGTTGCCCAGTTTCAATAGATGTTTGAAGATTTTTGTTCGTGGCACACGCAGCATCTCTGCTCCCTCTCTAAGGACCCACGGACAAATGTTGTCAGGTCCCATCGGCTTTGAGGTATCAAGGTCACTTAGGAGCTTCTTCACCTCCTCCTCAGTTGTGTGTATTTCATCCAACACTTGTTGGTATATTCCTTGTTGGTGTCCCCCTCTGTTCTGTCTTCCCAGAGTCCTTCCTGTCTCCTCTGTAAATACTTCCTTAAATCTCGTGTTGAGCTCCTCACATACCTCTTGATCATTTCTTGTGAGTTCCCCACCTTCTTTCCTCAGGCTGATCACCTGGTCTTTGACTGTTGTCTTCCTCCTAATGTCAGACTTGACTTTCGATGCTATGTCGTTTTCGTAATGTCGCTGGGTCTCAATCCTTATCTTCAACTAATCTTATTTTCTTGGGTCCTTTGCCTTCTGTACATTTTCCATTCTCTAGCGCACTTAGTCTTTGCCTTCCTATACCTTCGCGTAAACCAGGGGCTCGTTCTGGTCTTCCCATTATTTCTGTTGCCCTTGGGAACAAACTTTTCCTCTGCCTACTAGCATTTTGTTGCTACATATTCCATCATTTCGTTTACTGACTTTCCTACCATTTCTCTGTCCCACTGAATCTCCTGCAGGAAGTTCCTCATACCAGTGTAGTCTCCCTTTTATAATTCGGCTTTTTCCATTCAACTCCTGTTACCCTCTACACTTGTAACTCTACTACATACT
>WNWK01037256.1:0-2500 GCA_009830355.1 Cherax destructor | reverse complement strand
TTGTTTCATTCTTCAGCAGACAGTTTGTTTCATTCTTCAGCAGACAGTTTGTTCCATTCTTCAGCAGACAGGTTGTTTCATTCTTCAGCAGACAGTTTGTTTCATTCTTCAGCAGACAGTTTCTTTCATTCTTCAGCAGACAGTTTGTTTCATTCTTCAGCAGACAGTTTGTTTCATTCTTCAGCAGACAGGTTTGTTTCATTCTTCAGCAGACAGTTTGTTTCATTCTTCAGCAGACAGTTTGTTTCATTCTTCAGCAGACAGTTTGTTTCATTCTTCAGCAGACAGTTTGTTTCATTCTTCAGCAGACAGTTTGTTTCATTCTTCAGCAGACAGGTTGTTTCATTCTTCAGCAGACAGTTTGTTTCATTCTTCAGCAGACAGTTTGTTTCATTCTTCAGCAGACAGTTTTTTCATTCTTCAGCAGACAGTTTTCATTCTTCAGCAGCAGTTTGTTTATTCTTCAGCAGACAGTTTTTTCATTCTTCAGCAGACAGTTTGTTTCATCTTCAGACAGTTTGTTCATTCTTCAGCGACAGTTTTCTCAGCAGTTGTTCATTCTTCAGCAGACAGTTGTTCATTCTTCAGCAGACAGTTTTTTCATTCTTCAGCAGACAGTTTGTTTATTTCACAAACGTTTTCCATCTTCAGCAGACAGTTTGTTTCATTTTAGACAGTTTGTTTATTCTTCAGCAGACAGTTTGTTCATTCTTCAGGACAGTTTGTTCATTCTTCAGCAGACAGGTTTCATTCTTCAGCAGACAGTTTGTTTCATTCTTCAGCAGACAGTTTTTCATTCTTCAGAACAGTTTGTTTCATTCTTCAGCAGACAGTTTTCATTCTTCAGAGACAGTTTTCATTCTTCAGACGTTTTCATTCTTCAGCAGACAGTTTTTCATTCTTGCAGAGTTTTTTCATTCTTCACAGACAGTTTGTTTCATTTTCAGCAGACAGTTTTCATTCAGCAGACAGTTTGTTTCATTCTTCGCAGTTTGTTCATTTTCAGCAGACAGTTGTTCATCTTCAGCAGACAGTTTTTTCATTCTTCAGCAGACAGTTTTCATTCTTCAGCAGACAGTTTGTTCATTCTTCAGCAACAGGTTGTTTCATTCTTCAGCAGACAGTTTGTTTCATTCTTCAGCAACAGTTTGTTTCATTCTTCAGCAGACAGTTTTTCATTTTCAGCAGACAGTTGTTATTCTTCAGCAACAGTTGTTTCATTCTTCAGCAGAAGTTTTTCATTCTTCAGCAGACAGTTTGTTTCATTCTTCAGCAGACAGTTTGTTCATTCTTCAGCAGACAGTTTGTTTCATTTCAGCAGACAGTTTGTTTCATTCTTCAGAGACAGTTGTTCATTCTTCAGCAGACAGTTGTTTCATTCTTGCAGACAGTTTTTCATTCTTCAGCAGACAGTTTTTCATTCTTCAGCAGACAGTTTTTTCATTCTTCAGCAGACAGTTTGTTCATTCTTCAGAGACAGTTTGTTTCATTCTTCAGCAGACAGTTTGTTTCATTCTTCACAGACAGTTTGTTCCATTCTTCAGCAGACAGGTTGTTTCATTTTCAGCAGACAGGTTGTTTCATTCTTCAGCAAACAGTTGTTTCATTCTTCGCAGACAGTTTGTTTCATTCTTCAGCAGAAGTTTTTTCATTTTCACAGACAGTTTGTTTCATTCTTCAGCAGACAGTTTGTTCCATTCTTCAGCAGACAGTTGTTTCATTCTTAGCAGACAGTTTTTTCATTCTTCAGCAGACAGTTTTTTCATTCTTCAGAGACAGTTTTTTCATTCTTCAGCAGACAGTTTTTTCATTCTTCACAGACAGTTTTTCATTCTTCAGAGACAGTTGTTTCATTCTTCAGCAGACAGTTTTTTCATTCTTCACAGACAGTTTTTTCATTCTTCAGCAGAAGTTTGTTTCATTCTTCGCAGACAGTTTGTTATTCTTCAGCAGACAGTTTGTTTCATTCTTCAGCAGACAGTTTGTTCATTCTTCAGCAGACAGTTTGTTCATTCTTCAGCAGACAGTTTGTTTCATTCTTCAGCAGACAGTTTGTTTCATTCTTCAGCAGACAGTTTTTCATTCTTCAGCAGACAGTTTGTTTCATTCTTCAGCAGACAGTTTGTTTCATTCTTCAGCAGACAGTTTGTTTCATTCTTCAGCAGACAGTTTTTCATTCTTCAGCAGACAGTTTGTTTCATTTTCAGCAGACAGTTTGTTTCATTCTTCAGCGACAGTTTTTTCATTCTTCAGCAGACAGTTTGTTTCATTTGTTATTTTCAGAACAGTTTTATTTTGGACTTTCATTGATGTTGTTTTCATTTGTTATAAGTACTGTGTCTTCATAAGTACTTGCTTCATAAAGTACTGCTTTAACTTGCTCATAAAGTACTGTCTTCATAAAGTATTTGCTTCTCATAAAGTACTGTGCTTTATCTGTGCTCATTAGTACTGTGCCATAAAGTACTTGCTTCTAGATTTGTTCATAATTAGCAAAGTT
>WNWK01037255.1:0-17500 GCA_009830355.1 Cherax destructor | reverse complement strand
GAGGGCCCGGGTTCTATTCCCGACAAGGCGGAAACATTTCGAAGTGTTTCCTTACACACACACACACACTCACACACATACATACAACAGGCCTAGTGTCAAATCGACATGTGCCTAGGACAAAATGGTAACTAACTAACACACACACACATACATACATACATATACACACACATACATACATACATACATACTTACCTTTATTGAAGAGTTGCAGGCATCTGGAAGGTAGAGTTGCTGACAGGGGCAGGGTGTTAGTGGTTGGAAGGGGAATCCCCCTCCAAAAGGACTTCAGGTAACAAGTCCCTCTCTGGGGTTACTTCCCTTCTTGGTCTTTTAATGCCACTAGGACCAGCTTGAGAGTCACTAGACCCCTGTCTGGTGAAATAACTGTCCACAGTCCTCTGTTTCTGGCGACTTTTCAACACTTTCTTGAAGTGCAACATGGCTCTGTCACTGAAGTGGCTGCACAGAAGGCTCATTTCAGCTTGCTCAGGGTGGTGTCTTTCAACAAATGTCTGCAACTAATTCCACGTTGTACACATCTCCTTATATATATATATATATATATATATATATATATATATATATATATATATATATATATATGACAAGATATGATGTAGGGCGTAATGACAGTAGTTTGTTGGACTATGTATTGGTAGATAAAAGACTGTTGAGTAGACTTCAGGATGTACATGTTTATAGAGGGCCACAGATATATCAGATCACTTTTTAGTTATAGCTACAGTGGGAGTAAAAGGTAGATGGGATACAAGGAAAATAGAATCAGTAAGTAAGAGAGAGGTGAAGGTTTATAAACTAAAAGAGGAGGCAGTTAGGGTAAGATATAAACAACTATTGGAGGATAGATGGGCTAGTGAGAGTGTAGGCAATGGGGTCGAAAATGTATGGGGTAGATTTAAAAATGTAGTGTTAGAGTATTCAGCAGAAGTTTGTGGTTACAGGCGAGTGGGTGCAGGAGGGAAGAGGAGCGATTGGTGGAATGATGATGTAAAGAGTAGTAAGGGAGAAAAGTTAGCATATGAGGGGTTTTTTACAAAGTAGAAGTGATGCAAGGAGGGAAGAGTATATGGAGAGAAAAGAGAGGTTAAAAGAGTGGTGAAGCAATGTAAAAAGAGAGCAGATGAGAGAGTGGGTGAGATGTTATCAGCAAATTTTGTTGAAAATAAGAAAAAGTTTTGGAATGAGATTAATAAGTTGAGGAAACCTAGAGAACAAATGGATTTGACAGTTAAAAATAGGAGAGGAGAGTTATTAAATGGAGAGTTAGAGGTATCGGGAAGATGGAGAGAATATTTTGAGGAGTTGTTAAATGTTGATGAAGACAGGGAAGCTGTGATTTCGTGTGTAGGGCAAGGAGGAATAACATCTTGTAGGAGTGTGGAAGAGCCAGTTGTGGGTGTAGGGAAGTTCGTGAGGCAGTGGGTAGAATGAAAGGGGTAAGGCAGCTGGGATTGATGGGATAAAGATAGAAATGTTAAAAGCAGGTGGGGATATAGTTTTGGAGTGGTTGGTGCTATTATTTAATAAATGTATGGAAGAGGGTAAGGTACCTAGGGATTGGCAGAGAGCGTGTATTGTTCCTTTGTATAAAGGCAAAGGGGACAAAAGAGAGTGCAAAAATTATAGGGAATAAGTCTGTTGAGTGTACCTGGTAAAGTGTATGGTAGAGTTATTATTGAAAGAATTAGGAGTAAGACAGAAAGCAGGATAGCAGATGAACAAGGGGCTTTAGGAAAGGTAGGGGTGTGTAGACCAAGTGTTTACAGTGAAACATATAGGTGAACAGTATTTGGATAAGGGTAAAGATGTTTTGTGGCATTTATGGATTTGGAAAAGGCGTATGATAGGGTAGATAGGGGGGCAATGTGGCAGATGTTGCAGGTGTATGGAATAGGAGGAAGGTTGCTGAAAGCAGTGAAGAGTTTTTATGAGGATAGTGAGGCTCAGGTTAGAGTGTGTAGGAGGGAAGGGGACTATTTCCCAGTAAAAGTGGGCCTTAGACAAGGATGTGTGATGTCACCGTGGTTGTTCAATATATTTATAGATGGGGTTGTAAGAGAAGTGAATGCGAGGGTCTTGGCAAGAGGTGTTGGGCTAAAAGATAAAGAAGCAAATACAAAGTGGGAGTTGTCACAGTTGCTTTTGCTGATGACACTGTGCTTTTAGGAGATTCTGAAGAGAAGTTGCAGAGGTTGGTGGATGAATTTGGTAGGGTGTGTAAAAGAAGAAAATTGAAAGTGAATATAGGAAAGAGTAAGGTGATGAGGATAACAAAAAGAATAGGTGACGAAAGATTGGATATCAGATTGGAGGGAGAGAGTATGGAGGAGGTGAATGTATTCAGATATTTGGGAGTGGACATGTCGGCGGATGGGTCTATGAAGGATGAGGTGAATCATAGAATTGATGAGGGAAAAGGGTGAGTGGAGCACTTCGGAGTCTGTGGAGACAAAGAACCTTGTCCATGGAAGTAAAGAGGGGAATGTATGAGAGTATAGTTATACCAACACTCTTATATGGGTGTGAAGCATGGGTGATGAATGTTGCAACGAGGAGAAGGCTGGAGGCAGTGGAGATGTCATGTCTGAGGTCAATGTGTGGTGTGAATATAATGCAGAGAATTCGGAGTTTGGAAATTAGGAGGAGGTGCGGGATTACCAAAACGATTGTTCAGAGAGCTGAGGAGGGTTGAGGTGGTTTGGACATGTAGAGAGAATGGAACGAGACAGAGTGACTTCAGAGTGTATAAATCTGTAGTGGAGGGAAGGCGGGGTAGGGGTCGGCCTAGGAAAGGTTGGAGGGAGGGGTAAAGGAAGTTTTGTGTGCGAGGGGCTTGGACTTCCAGCAAGCATGTGTGAGCGTATTTGATAGGAGTGAATGGAGGCATATGGTTTTTAACACTTGACGTGCTGTTGGAGTGTGAGCAAAGTAACATTTATGAAGGGATTCAGGGAAACCGGCAGGCCGGACTTGAGTTCTGGAGATGGGAAGTACAGTGCCGGCACTCTGAAGGAGGGGTGTTAATGTTGCAGTTTTATAACTGTAGTGTAAAGCACCCCTCTGGCAAGACAGTGATGGAGTGAATGATGATGAAAGTTTTTCTTTTTCGGGCCACCCTGCCTTGGTGGGAATCGGCCGATGTGTTAATAAAAAAATATATATATATATATATATATATATATATATATATATACGTATATATATATATATATACAGTGGACCCCCGAGTTTCGTAAAAACTTCACTCCTGAAGTCTGCTCAAGTGCCATTACCGAACGAATTTACTCCCTTAAGGAAAAATTTCACGTAGGTTAGTCTATTTCAGACCCAAAAAAATACACTTCCACAAGAACTTACAAAATTATACTTACATAATTGCACGATTTCCGGGGTATTCGTTAACCGAGGGTCCACTGTATATTGTTTTTAATTATTTTGCATAAATATTTTTTTGTGGAACGGATTAATTGTATTTACATTATTTCTTATGGGAAATAATGGTTCGAATTTCGTAAACTTCGTGTTAAGTAATAGCTCCTGGAACGGATTAATTACGATACTCGGGGGTCCACTGTACTGTGTAAAGGTGCTCATGTTTCTACAGTAGAGTATTGTGTAAAAATACTCATGTTTTTGTATAAGTATGAAGCATGATCTTCAGTTGCTGCAACAAAGAGGAGGTTAGGAGCAATAATAATGTGAGGTACGAATTTTACGCAGATAATAGGGTAGAGAATCAATTACAACATGGTATGATGATTATTATTATTTTTTATTAGCACATCAGCCATTTCCCACCAAGGCAGGTTGACCAGAAAAAGAAGAAACACTTTTATCATCATTCACTCCATCAGTGTCTTGCCAGAGGCATGCTGATAATACAGTTAAAAAGCTGCAACTTATCAACATCCTTCCTTCAGAAGGGTGTTGATATGTTGATTATTATTATTATTATTATTATTATTTTAGCACGTTGGCTGTTTCCCACTGAGGCAGGGTGACCCAAAAAGAAAGAAAAACCTTTCATCATCATTCAACACTTTCACCATCACTCATACATAATTACTGTCTTTGCAGAGGTGCTCAGATACGACAGTATCTAAACCCTTCCTATAAAATGCAGGCATTGTACTTCCCAAGTCCGGCTAACCAGTTTCCCTGAATCCCTTCTCAAAATATTACCCTGCTCACAGTCCAACAGCTCGTCATGTCCCAAAAACTATTTGTCTCTGTTCACTCCTATCTAACATGCTCACGCACACTTGCTGGAAGTCCAAGCCCCTCACCCACAAAACTTCTTTACCCCCTCTCTTCAACCTTTTCGGGGATGACCCCTGCCTAGCCTTCCTTTCCCTACAGATTTGTACCCTCTCCAAGTCATTTTACTTTGTTCCATTCTCTCTAAATGATCAAACCATCTCAACAGCCCCTCTTCAGCCCTCTGACTAATACTTTTAGCATAATATTTACACTTCACATTGCCCTTAGACATGACATCTCCACTGCCTCCAGCCGCCTCCTTGCTGCAGCATTTACAACCCATGCTTCACACCCATATAAGAGTGTTGGTACCACTATACTCTTGTACATTCCCTTCTTTGCCTCCATGGATAATGTTATTTGTCTCCACAGATACCTCAACACACCATTCGCCTTTTTTTCTTCATCAGTTCTATGGTTTACCTCATCCTTCATAAACCCATCCTCTGACAAGTCAGCTCCCAAATACGTATCTGAAAACATTCACTTCTTCCATACTCCCTCCCTCCAATGTGATATCCAATTTTTCTTTATCTAAATCGTTTGATACCCTCATCATCTTACTCTTATCTATATTCACTTTCAACTTTCTACCTTTTCACACCCTCTCAAACTCGTCCACTATCCTTTGCAACTTTTCTTTAGAATCCCCCAAAAGCACAGTGTCATCCCATTTTGTATTTGATTCCCCATAATTTGATCCCACCCCTCTCTCCAACACCTTAGCATTTACTTCTTTTACAACCCCATCTATAAATATGTTAAACAACCATGGTGACATTACACATCTCTGTCTAAGACCTACTTTTACTGGGAAGTAATCTCCCTCTCTCTCCTACACACCCTAACCTGAGCCTCACTATCCTCATAAAAACTCTTTACAGCATTTAGTAACTTGCTACCTATTCCATACACTTGCAACATCTGCCACATTGCTTCCCTGTCCGCTCTATCTTCTTTTTTCAACAAACCGGCCGTATCCCACTGAAGCAAGGTGACCCAAAATGAAAAACAAAAATTTCTCTTTTTAACTTTAGTAATGTATACAGGAGAAGGGGTTACTAGCCCCTTGCTCCCGGCATTTTAGTCGCTTCTTACGACACGCATGGCTTATGTGGGAAGAATTCTGTTTCACTTTCCCATGGAGATAAGAGGAAATAAACAAGAACTAGTAAGAAAATAGAAGAAAACCAAGAGGGGTGTGTATATATATGCTTGTACATGCATGTGTATTGTGACCTAAGTGTAAGTAGAAGTAGGAAGACGTACCTGAAATCTTGCATGTTTATGAGACAGAAAAAAGACACCATGTAAAACAATTACAGGCTTTCGTTTTACACTCACTTGGCAGGACGGTAGTATCTCCTTGGGCTGTTGCTGTCTACCAACCTACTACCTAGGACTCTTCATCATATGCCTTTTCTAAATCCATGAATGCAATGAAAACTTCCCTACTTTTATATAAATACTGTTCACATATGTGCTTCAATGTAAACACCTGATCTACACATCCCCTATCCATTCTGAAGCCTTCTTGCTCATCTGCAATCCTGCTCTCTGTCTTACCTCTAATTCTTTCAATAATAACTCTACCATACACTTTACCTGGTATACTCGGTAAACTTCTTCCCCTATAATTTTTACAATCTCTTTTGTCCCCTCTTCCCTTTATATAAAGGAACTATACATGCTCTCTGCCAATCCCTAGGTACCTTCCCCTCTTTCATACATTTAATAAACAAAAAATACCAACCACTAAAACACTATATCCTTCCCTGCTTTTAACATTTCTGTCATGATCCTGTCAGTTCCAGCTTCCATCTGCTTTACCCCCTTTCATTCTGTGTAATGCCTCACGCACTTTCCCCACTCTCACACCATGCTCTTCTTCACTCCTAAAAGATCTTACTATTATTATTTTATGTATAATATATATGTGATGTTCTGAAACTATGGGGTCATTTTGTGTAGAGGAATTTCCACACTATGAACCCAAATTTTTTAACACCATGGGATCATTTTCCCATATTATAGGAACCCCCCTCCTGCCATACTGCTCTGTATCTTTGTTACAGTTTTGGCATAATTATTATGGATTTTTTAAAATTCAGTGTTTTTTTGCTGAAAGGTCAATTAAGCCAATTTTACTGACTGCTATTTGATTTATTTTTATACTGCAGTACATAAGTGCTTTTGCATGTGTGGGCATGCCAGTTTCTTTATTCTGGCAGAATGAAACTAAACCTTAATAAGGTGTTTTATGTGTTGCATTTTTGTTGTAATGGGAACTTGGGGTATTTCAGCCTTCAGTACAGACTATAAACTTTCAATATGGGTCATGATGGAGAAATTTCCAGCCCATGGGAGCAGCTCAACACCATTTTGTGCACACGACGTCTTTACTGATTTTGCCATATAACATGGGGCTGAGTCTTGTTGGAATATCCAGCGTCCATCATCTGAGGCAGTAATTGGCATTGTAGTACTTCTATATACTTATTCTGGTTCATGATATCCTCAGCAATGTGCAATCAACTTGTTCCATAAAAGGAAATGGTACCACACACCATGATTTTCTGAGGAAATTTGACCATCTTCTTCAGACATTCTGGCATAAATTCTTCATCTGACAGCCGTCTTACAGTCAGCACACGGTCATCCAGCATTGCAGTGATTGATTCATCAGAGAACATCATTTGCAGCAATAGAGAACACAATAGAAGCTGAATGATAATCTTAATTTTTTCAAACAGAATTGTCATTTTACTAATAAATGTTCTTTTATGAACAAAAAATGAATTAAATAGCTAAATGTAATTTTAACCTGTTCTCACTATTCAGAAGTCCACTCAGACGCTTTCAAATGAGCTGATGTAGGTAACAGCTCTTAGCTTGTCAATAAAGTTAGGGATCCTTAACCTAACCTTGTCAAACCCTGTGAAAAAAAAAATTGTGATTGTTAGCCCGGGCTGTACATTTCCATATTATGGATTCAGTAAGTTGCAGCTTCTTCCTGGGACGATGTGCTTTCAGTCCACTCTCAAAAAGCCTCCCATTAACTGTCTTTCTCACAAGGCTAACACTTGCTGCTATTTCTTTGTTTCATTGTACTATCACTCAATAAAACATTTATCTGTCTTGCTTTGTGAGAATTCAAATTGTGATTTTTACCCATTTCTGCTGACTTTCTAAAAAACCATTAACCTGCCAAAAAAAATCAGAAGGTAATGTAGTAGCAAGCACGGGCACAGAAAATACAAACTAATGGAATAATCACAGTCAGTAAGAAGCAGAAAACAACCTTTGTGCACCAAACCAGGATAGCAAGGAATTATGCAAAAACTTAGATCATTGGTATGATGCCCATGCATATTAAAACACTTATGGATGCTAGGGTAGCCAAACCAAATATTAATCAATATTAAATAGTTGACCTGTACTTTCTTTCTTTCAACACGTCGGCCGTTTCCCACTGAGGCAGGGTGGCCCAAAAGGAAAAACGAAAGTTTCTCCTTTTACATTTAGTAATATATACAGGATAAGGGGTTACTAGCCCCTTGCTCCCGGCATTTTAGTCGCCTCTTACGACACGCATGGCTTACGGAGGAAGAATTCTATTCCACTTCCCCATGGAGTTGACCTGTACTGGTGTAACAAAATAACTCCATTAGCAGTCAGTGAAATTGGTTTAATTGATCTTTTGGTAGAAAAATATAGATTTTTAAAAATTCCATAATAATAATGCTAGTACTGTGTATTCATTATTCCATATGATGCCTCACCCTGCAGGTGAAACAATTTTCAGGTTTTGGCAGATCACTTCTCTGCCTTGTGCTGCCTGCCTCAGTTGCTGCATAATTATTTTGCTCCGGGTATGCACACTGTAGCTTTGCTTACCCACTTTAGTGAGCTCATCATTACTGTTATTCTTGCATATAAGAAGGCAGTGCTTATGTCAGTAGAATCACTGGCATTAGTTTCTCTTTTTTTTCCCTCTTCATAAGCAAAATATTCTTTAACAAAACTTTCCAGTGCATTTTATGATTGTTGTTGTTTATTAAGAACTTCCTGTCTGAAATAAGGGATCACATAAACCTTCCATACTCATGTAGTACATTAACATACACTCAGTAACCACTCTATTATGTCCACCTTTCTAGTACGTACTGAGTAAGACCCTCCCTTTGCCCACAGAACAATCTGAATTCTTTGTGGTATGGATTCAACAAGGTGCTGGAAACATTCCTTAACCCTTAAACTGTCCAAACGTAGATCTACGTTTTATTTTTCCTGCCTCCAAATTTGGCACGATTGGCCTGAGATGCCTGGTCAGTATAGAATGGGTCTTAACACTTGGTGTGCACAGTATTAAAAAAATCTGGGACCACTTAGTACCTTGTGGGAGCACCAGTTCAATTGAGCGCCAGCTAGAGTAAATAGCGTGGGAAACACCAGAGATTCACTGATGTCATGTATTAACACTCCCCTGTTAAGAGGAAAGTGATGTTGATCCAAAGTTTAGTGGCTGCGAGATGGATGTGGCCACAAGTGATCGAGGAAATATCAAAAACCTTGATAATTTCCCATGCGCAACATTTGTGCAATATCCTTTCATTTTTGATACCACTGGTAGTATCATCCTGCCAGAATGTCCTATAACCTATGCCCTAAGTAAAGAGAACGTTTCTGGAATGTGTAATATGTATTTGTCAGGCCGGATGGGTGGCTGACTGACTGACTGACTGACTTTGGCTGTCTCTTCAGCTGTATCTGTCTGTCTATCTCTGTCTCTGACTATGTGTGTCTCTGTCTCTCTGTCTCTCTCTCTCACAGGTACACATAAGTACAGTTATCATATGTAGTGTAAATTACCTAGGATAACCCAAAAAAAATCAAGTGCTATACACTGTTCTTGTAGATATAAGGCATAATAAGCATGACTGGCAAGTACAGTGGACCCTCGCTATTCGAACACTCCAAAACTCACCCTTTATGTAAGTTTATTATTGTAAGTGCTTTTATAAGTGTATTTTTGGGGGTCTGAAATGGACTAAACTAATTTACATCATTCCTTATGGGAATAAATTCGTTTGGTAACAGCACTTGAGCAGCATTCTGGAATGAGGGTGAGTTTTGGAGTGTTCGAATAGCGAGGGTCCACTGTAATACCATATTCACTTGATCAGGAAACAGACGTGACTGCATCGTGAGTAATAACTGTTGGTTCATGAGCCGCTCTCTGAGACAAAGAGACAAGCAGACAGAAAGACAAACACACAGACAGACAGAAAGACAGACACATAGGCAGACAGAAAGACACACACACACACACAGGCAGACAGAAAGACAGATAAGCAGACAGAGCTAGACAGACAGACAGACAGACATTTTTATGTGTAACAGTGAAAACAGACTAAGCCAGGAGTTCCCTGCAGCAATGCACGATCATCAAGTGTCAAACCACTGCTGCACTGTCAGCAGTTTAGTGACACTCAGTCTTTCACCATGCTTCAATGAGTTTCATATATACTCCAGCGTGTCTAAAACATTGCTGGTACCTATAAATACTTTGTATATATTTCTAGACAATAGTAAATGACCACGACAGGTGAAAATGTTCACCTGTCAGTGTGTTTGACTGAGTACAATTTCAGTACCTAATATTAGTCTCAGAACAAAGATTGGCAATGAAATCACAAGAACTACTATAAATTGTAATTTTCAGAACATAAAAATTATATAAAATACAGTAATACCCTGGTTTTCATCCTTAATCTGTTCCAGAAGGTCGGCCGAAATCCGAAATGGACAAAAACCGAAGTAATATTTCCCATAAGAAATAATGTAAATCCATTTAATCCATTCCAGCCACCCAAAAATATTAACAAAAAATACATTTTATAGAGAATAACTATAGTTTTACATACAGAAAACAATGAGAAATAAATATAAATGACTAATTTTAATGATAAATGAACATTACATACCTTTATTGAAGACTTGTTTGCGTATGGAAGAAGGCGAGGAGGGGAGAGGGAGTTGAGGTTATTGTTTGGAAGGGGAATCCCCTTCCATAAGGACCTACAAGTTCTTTCTTGAATTCTATCGTGTTTCTCACCTTCTTTACCAAAGGGCTGTCACTCTGAATTTTCTTTGGCCCCATGGTGGCTTATTTCAGTCACAATCAATAAACAAACAAAAAATAATGGATGAACGCGCAGAGTATTGCTAACTCAACGAGAGACAGAGGCAGACTGAATCGGGTACATGTGAGAAGCAGTGTCCTGGGCGGGTGGACGCGTCTGATATGGACGATTTTCGAGTGGATGTATGAAACCCGGGGGAAAATTTCGCCGAAAAAAGTGCTCGAAATCTGAATTGTACGATTTCCGCACCGGACGAAAACCGGGGGTCCACTGTAATATAAAAATGAGAAAAAAAGATATTTCGACAACACTTCTGCAAGCAGCAGGACTCCATGTTGCCATCAGGTGAGCATCCAGCACCAACTTCGTGGGCTTATACAGTTGTACCCGGAGTTTCGAACAAAATTCATTCCAGAAGGCTGTTCGAGTGCCGTTACCGAACGAATTTGTTCCCATAAGGAATAATTTAAATTAGATTAGTCCATTTCAGACCCCCAAAAATATACAGTGGTCCCTCGACTAACGAAATAAATCCGTTCCAGGAGCTAGCTCTTAACCCTTAAACTGTCCACACGTAGATATACGTTCACGTGCGTACTGCCCCGAACGTAGATCAACGTTTTATTTTTCATTCCTTCAAATTTAGTGCGATAGGCCTGAGTCGCCTAGACATGAGAGAATGGGTCTGTGCCCTCAGTGTGCACAGTATTAAAAAAATCTGGGACCACTTAGTACCTTGTGGGAGCACCAGTTCAATTGAGTGCCAGCTAGAGCAAATACTGTGGCAAACACCAGGGATTCAATGATGTTATGTCACATTAACACTCCCCTTATAAGAGGAAAGTAAAAATAGGTTAGATAAATATATGAGTGGCTGTGGGTGGGTGTGAGTTGGACCTGACTAGCTTGTGCTACTAGATCTGATGCCATGCTCCTTCCTTCAGAGGATGTGACCTGACTAGGTGGGTCATTGGTCTAAGCTGGGGGATGATATGGACCTGCCTTGCATGGGCCAGTAGGCCTGCTGCAGTGTTCCTTCTTTCTTATGTTCTTATGTATTCGGCAGGCTGGCTGGCTTTGGCTGTCTCTGGCTGTTCTCTATCTGTCTATATCGTTGTCTGTCTATATCTTTGTCTGTCTATATCTTTGTCTGTCTATATCTTTGTCTGTCTATATCTTTGTCTGTCTATATCTTTGTCTGTCTATATCTTTGTCTGTCTATATCTTTGTCTGTCTATATCTTTGTCTGTCTATATTGTCTTCTTTCTTGTCTGTCTATATCTTTGTCTATATCTTTGTCTGTCTATATCTATATGTCCTATATATCTCTCTCTCTCTCTCTCTCACACATGTACACATAAGTACAGTTATTATACATAGTGTAAATTACCTAGGATAACCCAAAAATTCCAGGCAAAGTGCTATACAATACTTGTAGAGATAAGGCATAATAAGCATGACTGGCAAGTAATACGCATCTTCACTTCTGCATCGTGTATAATACCTGTTGGCTTACGAGCCGCACTCTGAGACTGAGACAAGCAGACGGAAAGACACACACACACAGGCAGACAGAAAGACAGATAAGTAGAGTTAGACAGAAATAAGCAGAGCTTGACAAACAGACAGATACAGGCAGACAGACAGACAGATACAGATAGACAGACAGACAGACAGACAGATAGACAGACAGATAGACAGAGACAGATAGACAGAGACAGATAGACAGACAGGCAGACAGATAGACATTGAAAAAGGGAGGGTTCCCTCCAGCACTGCTGACATTTATCAAATGTCACTGGGCTGTCAAGAGTTATCTGACACTTGTCAACACACCATTCTTCAAGGAGTTTCATATACTCCAGGCACACAGGCAGACAGAAAGACAGATAAGCAGAGCTAGACAGACACAGACAGAGATACAGACAGATACAGACAAACAGATTCAGACAGATAGACAGACAGACAGACAGACAGACAGACAGACAGACAGACAGACAGACAGACAGACAGACAGACAGACAGACAGACAGACAGACAGACAGACAGACAGATAGATAGATAGACAGACAGAAAGACACAGATAGATAGATAGATAGATACAGAGTGAAAGAGCAAGGGTTCCCTGCACACATTCATTCATCAATGTCACTGCCTTATCAGTAGTTATCTGGCAATTGTCATAACACCATTCTTCAAGGAGCTTCATATATACTCCTGGATGTCTAAAACATTGCTGGGACCTATAAATACTTCGTATATATTTATAGACAATAGTAAATGACCAAGGTAGGTGAAAATGTTCACCTGTTGGTGTGATTGTGACTATTTGAGTACTATTTCAGTACATAATATTAGTGTTAGAACAAAGATTGGCTATGAAATCACAAGAACTATTGTAAATTGTAATTATCAGAACATAAAAATTATATAAATTAAAATGAAAACTAGAAAAAAAAGTATATCGGCAATACTTCTGCAAGCGGCAGGACTTGATGTTGCCGTCAGGTGAGCATCCAGTACCAACTTGGCAGGCTTATATCTCGGTAAGTACTGGCCCTAAAATTTTTTTTTTAGCCTATCCTGTTTATAAAAATGCGCTCTTCACTTTTAAAAAAAAAAATTTTTTTTTTTTTTTTCAAGATATTCGGGGCAGTGCGCAGGTGAACGTATATCTACGTGTGGACAGTTTAAGGGTTAAGACAAATTGCTCGTAATTCAAAACCTTATTTCTCATAAGAAATAAGGCATATAATATAAATAACATTTACAGTGGACCCTTGAAAATCGTCTCCCTTGAGAATCGGCGAATTTGAAAATCATCCACTTTTTTTGGCAAAAAATTTACTTTAAAATCGCCCATTTCCTTGAAAATTGCCGGTCGTCTAAAACGTGTCCGTGTTGCCTCCCCGCCGCCTGGGCACATAAACACATTGAGCGTCAGTGTGCCATTGTTTACCAGTGAGTGACCACCACCCACGCAGCCACCTATGCATTCATACCATACATTTTGTCAATATTCCATTCGTTTTAGTGCTTGCAACTGCTAAATAAGCTACCATGGGCCCAAAGAAAGCTCCAAGTGCCAGCCCTGTGGCAAAGAAAGTGAGAAACGCAATAGAAGTTAAGAAAGAGATCATAAAAAAATATGAAAGTGGTGTACGTGTGGCGGAGCTTTCCAGGATGTATGGGAAGGCCCATTCAACCATCACTTCCATCTTGTTGAAGAAAAAGGAAATCAAGGAAGCTGATGTTGCGAAAGGGGTGAATATGCTATCGAAAATGAGATCGCAAATAATCAAAGAAGTTGAGAAGTTGTTGCTTTTGTGGATCAGACAAAAAGAGTTAGCAGGAGATAGTGTTATACAGTCAATAATTTGCGAAAAGGCAAGGCAGTTGCATGACGATCTCATAAAGAAAAGTCCTGGAACGAGTGCTGATGTTGATGAATTCAAGGCCAGCAAAGGCTGGTTCGAAAATTTCAGGAAGCGAAGTGGCATACACAATGTTGTAAGGCATGGAGAGGCTGCAAGTTCTGACAAATGTTCGGCAAAAAAATTTGTTCATGAATTCAAGGGGTACATAGAGTCTGAACAATTCAAACCCCAACAAGTGTTCAATTGTGATGAAACAGGCCTCTTTTGGAAGAAAATGCCAAAGAGGACCTACATTACTCAGGAGGAAAAGGTACTGCGAGGACACAAGCCTATGAAAGACAGGCTAACTCTAATGTTGTGTGGTAACGCTAGTGGGGATTTCAAAGTGAAGCCTTTACTCGTGTATCACTCTGAAAATCCCAGAGTGTTCAAGAAGTACAGTGTTGCCAAGGCTAATTTGTGTGTTTTGGAGGTCTAACAATAAGGCATGGGTCACCAGGAAAATTTTCCTTGATTTGTTCAATGAAGTGTTTGGCCCCAGTGTGAAGAAATACCTCCTGGAAAATAAATTGCCACTTAAGTGCCTCCTGGTAATGGACAATGCTCCTGGTCATCCTCGAGACATGGAAGAGCAAATGGTGAAGGATTTTAAGTTCATCAAAGTGAAGTTCTTGCCCCCTAATACCACTCCTCTCCTCCAGCCCATGGACCAGCAGGTCATTTCAAACTTCAAAAAACTCTACACCAAAGCAATGTTTCAAAGGTGTTTTGACATAACCTCAGGCAGTACTTTGACCCTAAGAGAGTTCTGGAAAGATCACTTCAATATCGTGCATTGCATACGCCTCATAGGTAAGGCTTGGCAGGAAGTGACTCCCAGGACAATGAACTCTGCTTGGAGACCACTGTGGCCAGATTGTGTCCAAGAGAGGGATTTTGAAGGGTTTAGGGATGACTCTGACAGCCCTATGCCAGTTGTGGAAAAAATTGTGGAATTGGGGACATCCTTGGGGATGGAGGTTAGTGGTGAGGATGTGGAAGAGTTGCTGGTGGACCACGATGAAGAACTAACCACTGAAGAGCTGCAAGACCTTAAACTGTAAGAACAACAGACCAAAGCTCAGGAAATTGCTTCAGAGGAGGAGGAAGGGAGAAGGAAGAAGTTGCTTTCTTCAGAGATTAAGGAGATGTGTACAATGTGGACTACGATGGAAAAATTTGTGGAGGAGCATCACCCTGACAAAGCTGTTGCAGGCCGTGTATGTGACATGTTCATTGACACTGTCTTGTCATATTTTAAGGACATTTTACTTACCTTTATTGAAGAGAGTTGCAGGCATCTGGAAGATAGGGAGGACGGCAGGGTGAGGGTGTTAGTGGTTGGAAGGGAAATCCCCCTCCAAAAGGACTTCAGGTAACAAGACCTTATCTGGGGTTACTTCCCTTCTTTTTCTTTTAATGCCACTAGGACCAGCTTGAGAGTCACTGGATCCCTGCCTCGTAAAATAACTGTCCACAGTCCTCTGTTTCTGGTGACTTTTTAATATTTTCCTGAAGTGCAACATGGCTCTGTCACTGAAGTGGTTGCACAGATGGCTCATTTCAGCTTGCTCAGGGTGGTGTTTTTCAACAAAACTTTGCACATCATTCCACTTGGAACAAATTTCCTTAAGCACTGAAGAAGGCACCTTCTCTCTCTCTCCCTCCTCCTGTGAAGCAATAACCTCAGCTCTGGGCTGATGCTGTTCCAGTTCCAGCTCTTGCAGCTCTTCAGTTGTTAGCTCTACCCTGCACTCCTCCACCAACTCTTCCACATCCTCACCACTCACCTCCAACCCCAGGCTGTTCCCAATGCCACAATATCTTCCACAACAGGCACAGGGTCAGCCTCAAATCCTTCAAAATCCCTCTTTTCAACACAATCCGGCCACAGTGGTCTCCAAGCAGAGTTCAAAGTCCTGGAAGTCACTCCCTCCCAAGCCTTACCTATAAGGCCTATGCAATGCACGATATTGAAGTGATCTTTCCAGAACTCTCTTATGGTCAATGCAGTGTCTGAGGTCACATCAAAGCACTTCTGAAACACTGCTTTTGTGTACAGTTTCTTGAAGTTTGCAATGACCTGCTGGTCCATGGGCTGGATGAGAGGAGTGGTGTTAGGAGGCAAGAACTTCACTCTGATGAAATTGAAGTTGTCAGACAACAACTCTTCCAAGTTGTGAGGATGAGCAGGAGCATTGTCCAGTACCAGGAGGCACTTGAGTGGCAATTTCTTTTCCAGGAGGTATTTCTTCACACTAGGGCCAAACACTCCAGTCAACCATTCCTTGAAAAAGTCCTTAGTGACCCATGCATTAGTGTTAGCCTTCCAATGCACACACAAATTATTCCTGTTAACATTGTGTTTCTTGAAGGCTCTGGGATTTTCTGCGTGATACACCAGTAAAGGCTTCACTTTAAAATCACCACTGGCATTGGCACACATCATAAGAGTTAGCCTGTCTTTCATAGGCTTGTGTCCTGGCAGTGCCTTTTCTTCCTGAGTAATGAAGGTTCTGTTGGGCATTTTCTTCCAAAACAGGCCTGTTTCATCACAATTAAACACTTGTTGGGGGAGGAATTCTTCAGCCTCTACGAACCCCTTAAATTCACTCACAAATTTTTCAGCTGCACGTTTGTCTGAGCTGGCTGCCTCACCATGCCTCACAACACTGTGTATGCCACTACATTTTTTAAACCTCTCAAACCAGCCTTTGCTACCTTTAAAATCATTCTCCTCACCACTGGTTCCAAGCATTGTCTTGACAAGATCTGCGTGCAACTTCCTTGCCTTTTCACAAATTATCACCGTGGAAATACTATCACCTGCTAATTGTTTATTGTTTATCCACACCATCAACAACTTCTCAACCTCATCCACTGTTTTTTATCTCTTTTTCGTTAACATATCAACCCCTTTTGCAACATTAGCTTCCTTGATCTCATTTCTCTTTGCCAGGATAGTGGCGATAGTAGATGTGCTTTTCTTGTACATTTTGGCAAGCTCACTCACACATACACCACTCTCATATTTTTCTATAATTTCTTTCTTCAGTTCGATGGTGGTCCTCACTCTCTCTACCACAGAGGTGCCACTAGGAAGCTTCTTTGGACCCATGGTGACTTATTTCTCAGTGACAATCACTAAACCACCAAAAAATACAACAAAAGTATTGTGAATGTTTGAAAGAGCACGCTGGGTAATGTTCTCTCAATGGTAAACAATGCTATACTGGCATCCTGCGCAGGCGCGGGGCAGGCGGACAGGTCTGGTACGGCTTGCTACACGAGGGAATGCTCGCTACATGAGGGAAATATTTAGCGAAAAAAGCACTCGTTACACGAGCTGTCACTGTCAGTTCAGTGATAGTACATAAGTTCAGTGATAGTATATAAATAATAATAATAATAATAATAATTTTTATTTCAATGCATGTTACAAGTGTACAATGTTATTGGTAGTTACAATTATAAAACAATTATAAAACTGTAATGCAAGGAGAGCCACTGGCATGCCATGGCATTAGGGGCAGTTTATGCTAGAGACTTATTCACTAAGTACTTAATGCTAAAGAAATTGATTGAGTTTATTCTAGTTCTGTATTATTTAAATTATTAAATGGTTATACATACTATTAAAAGACAATACAA
>WNWK01037254.1:0-18626 GCA_009830355.1 Cherax destructor | reverse complement strand
AAAAAATTTTTTAAAATTTTTAAATTTTTTTAAAATTTTTTTTTTAAAAAAATTTATAAATTTTAAAAAACGACAAAGCATTTAAAAATTTCCCCAAAAAATTTAAAAAATTTTAAAAAAAATTTTTTTTTTAAAAAAAGGGTTATTTTGCATTTTTAGTTTTTTTTTCCCCCAGTTTTGGGGAAAGGGGAAAAAGGGGGGAAAATTTTTTTTGGGGGTTTTGGCAAATTTCCCTTAAAAGTTTTTTTTTTTTTTTTTCCTTTCAAAAATTTTTTTTTAAAAAAGGGAGCCAATATTTACAAAATTTTTATAAACAAATAAAAAAAATTTTAAATTATTTTTTTAAAAATTTTACCCCAAAAAATTTTTTTTTGTAAATAAACATATGACAGTAAAAAAAGGGGTTTTTTGGGTTTTTTAAAAAAGGTTTTTCCCCTCCCTCCTCACCAAAAATGCCCTTTTTTTTTGAAGAAACATTTTTCTTTTAATTTTAATGGGGCTGGGGTGTTTTTGGGTTTTTTTTTTTTTTTTTCCCCCCCCTTTACCCCTTCAAACCTTTCCCCCCCTCCTTTTTTCCCCCCTTCCTCCTATTTTTTTTTCCCTCTTCCTTCCTCCCTTTATCCCCATCCCCTTTTTGGGTTTATATATTCCCCAAAGGGGTTTTTTTGGTTTGGTTTTTGGGTCGCTTTCCCCCCCCCACCCCCCTTTTCCCCCCTTCTCTTTTTTTCCCTTCCCCAAAAAATTTTTTTTTTTCTCCTCTTTTCCCCTTTTCCTTTTTTTTTTTTCCCCTCCAAACCCCTCCTTTTTTTTTCCCCTTTGGGTTTTCTTTTCGTATAAAATGGGACCCATGAAGGGAACTTTCGAGCTTTTTGTTGGGGGGTTTAAAAATTTGCGGGAAAACCTTCTGCATATTTACCACATTTCCCTTCCCCCTATTTTTCCAAAAAGGGCTTCCAGGTCCTTACCTTAGCCCCCCTTTTTGCCTCTTTTTTTTTTTAAATTTTTTCTTCTTTTTTTCCCCGTTTTTGTTTTTCCAAAACCCAAAAAAAATTTAAAAATTTTGGTTTTAAAAATTTGGGGAAAAAACATCCGTTTAGGAAAAGGAAAAAGATAGAAAGAAAAATTTTTGAGAAAAAGTTTAAAGAAGTGTTGGGGAAAATTGGAAAACATGGAAACTTTTGTTTTAAAAACATGGGAAAAATTCGGGAAAAGAAGAGCCGTTTTAAAGTCAATTCCACCCAGTCGGGCTATAAAAGGCAAAAAAGGGCCCTTTAAAAAACGGAAAAAAAATTTTAGGGGGGCCCCCTTTTTGGGAAAATTAGGGGAAAAAAAAAAATTGGAAAGGGGAAAAAAATTAGAAAACAGAAAGAAAATTCCTTCCTTTCCCTTCCTCCTTTCCCATTCCCTTTTCCCTCTTTCCCTTCCTTCACTTTTCCCACCTCCTCCTTTTCCTTTTTCCCTTTTTTTTCCTTCTGGTTTCTATAATATACACATTTTGTCATGACATTTAAGCTGATAGCTTCTGGCTGGGTTTGTGTGGTTTTAAAACTGGTCGGGGGCCCTTTGTCAAAATGACATTTTTACCATCACTCCCCCTCACTCCTTCAACCCCATGGGGTCATCCCCCCCACGTCCTTTCCCCTCCTTTTTAGTCCTCCCTACTTTTTTCCTCCTTACCTCCTTTTATTTTCTTTCATTCTTTTTCTCTTTCCTTCGGGTACCCTGGGCACTTTTAAAAAACCCCCAAAACCATAAAATTTCATCTTCATCCCCACTTCCATCTGTGTTGGGCTATCACTGTGTTAGAGCTATCACTGTGTTAGACTATCACTGTGTTAGATATCACTGTTTGAGCTATCCTGTGTTAGAGTATCACTGTTTAGAGCTACCCTGTGTTAAACTATCCTTTTTAAAAACTATCACTGTGTTAAACTATCCTGTGTTAGAAAATCCTTTGGGGGAAGAAAAAGCCCGTTCCTGGAGTCAGATATTTTTTCACGGGAGTAACAGGACTACTGAAATGGCTTTCCCCAAAAAGCCACTTCCCTTTTTTAACTGGCACTGCCCACGAATTTTTCCAGGGGGGCCCAATCGTTTTCCCCCCATTTTTTGGGGCCCCAAAAATTTATGTGTTTAATCAGGCTTGGCTCTAAGGTTATATACGAAAACAGTAAAAGTTAAAATTTTTGTTAAAACTTTTTATGGTCTGAAAAAAATATTACAAAAAATCAAAATTTATTTCTTTTTTTTGAGCTGCCCAACCACATACCCCCTGCCATGAAGGGTATACAATCCCAAACCGATGGAAAATTTAAACACATTGTGAAATATTTAGTTATATCGTATTATAGTTCTACTGTCTTTGAATGTTGAATTTGTATTGATAAAGAAGACCACTGAATGGCAACACGTCTACCAATAAAAGTACCCACTAGGCCAGCTAGATGGCTAGTAGCTTATACGCGACAGGTCTGGAGTTTTGAGACACTCTGACCGCGGGTTCCGAGGCCCCACCCGTGGTATGGGTTGAACGAACATCACGGAAATCCAAAATCCATAGATCCAAGCAAACTATCTCCATTCCAAGGGCGTTATAACGCCTAAAAATGATGATAACCACATGCTAGTTATTGAGAGCGGAGTGTGGTTGGCTTGTCGACCAAGATGTTCACTTGTCTGTGAAGGTGAGGCAGGAGCGGGCTGTAAGCACACCGGAGCTAGGTAAAGAATTAGACACATGTGCAACATCTGTGTATCTTTATTGGTAGGCGTGTTGCCATTCAGTGGCTTTATCAATACAAATTCAAGAACAAAATTGGAAGACAGTAGAACTATAATACAATATAACCAAATATTTCACAATGTGTTTAATTCTCCATCGGGTTTTGTTGTATACCATTCATGTACAGGAAAACCATGGTCTGACAGCTCAAAAAAAATGATTTTAAAAAGTAAATAACATTGAAAATATCCTTTTTCACATATAAACTTTTCTCCAGTCAATGATTTCGTATCTATTGCATACACATGACAAAGTGCTAAAAAAGGCCTATCATATAGTAACAATCGACGGGGGGGGAAACATCGCCCAAGGGAGAATACCCAAATAACTTTAAGACTCACTTTACGCGGTGGGTTGCCTTAGATTACCTTTTTTTTCTACTGATTCCTTACTTCTTCGCTCCTGCAGTCAGGATGCTTTTTTTGACGTAGTTCGACGTAGGCATAGTAAGGCTTCTCATAATTTTTTTTTAAAAATGATTATCAAGTTTCTTCTTGAAAACAATTAGAGGTTTTTGTTAATACCTATCTTTGCATTTGAGTTTTGAAAATCTCTGATATCTTTGTCTTTCATTTTTTGTATTTTTTAACTTTGAGGTATTTTTCAGTATGTGGGTTTGGAACTAATCCCTTGGTGATTTTCGAAACAAATTATGATAAAGGTTTCATACCAGCACTCCAAACAGATCCAGTTTAAGAAGCGATTTTAGGGGTTCTTAATAATTTATTTTTTTGGCTCTATGGCTCATACAAGTTTAGCACCATATTGAAAATAATAATAATGATGATAATAATAATAATAATAATAATATTAATAAAAATATAAAATAATTTTAAATATTAATAATAAAATAATAACATTATTTATAATAAAATAAAAAAACATTAATAATAATAAAATTATAATATTAATATGGGGGTCCATAGGGGGCTCCCCCTTCCCCTGTGGAAACGGGTTAAAGTTTCCACAGATACAGTGTGTTGCTGGGAGTGCTGGGTGTCTCAAGGGTGGTGTTGCTGTACTGATTAAAGAGATGAGCCCCTTCCGTTTGTTGGCTGGAGGAGGAGGATTGTGAGTAGTGGGTGTGGGGTGTCCAGGTGTGTTTTGTAGGAGTGCATATGCCAGCGAATAATTGTAGAGGTTAAGTAAGATGTTGTCAGGGATTTTTGGTATATCATCTAGGAGGGTTGCCAGCCATAACCATCATGGTGGGAGATTGGAACTGTGTTATCCGTAAGAGGGATGTGGAACCTATGGGGGCGGGGTGTGTGCTGGGGGTCTTGAGGGATGCGTTAGGTGGTGGGGGATGATTGATGCTGTGGGAGGAGTGGGTGGCAGTTGGAACATACCTTTATACGACAGGGTTATGCCGCTCGGTTGGATAGGGTTTATAAGAACATAAGAATGGAGGTACACTGCAGAAGGCCTACTGGCCCTTACAAGGCAGGTCCTTATCTAAACCACCACTACCTAAATTTTATTCCCGTACTCACGACACCAATCAAACCCAGCCCCTCCCACTCATATATTTGTCCAATCTCTTTTAAAGCCACCCAGGTCCTAGCCTCAACCACCAAGGAGGTTGATTGTGGTGAGGGCACAAACAATTGACGTTGGGATTTCTGATCACAGGGAGTGATGGTGGATGCGAGTTGGGAGAGTATGGTCCATTGGTTCGAAGGTTATTGGAAGCTTAATGTGAGATTGTTTGAGGAGAGGAGAGGCACGGTAGTTTTGAGGAGTGGGTGGGTTTATGGGAGGAGGAAGCTTGAGGAAGATCTTGTGGGATGGTGGAGAGGTGAGCGAAACCTGCCATTAGAGATTATTATAAAAGCAAGGTTAGGGAAGAGAACTTCTTGTGTTGGTATAGTTTTGTATATAATATTGTACGTAGGGTTTATGGGTAGGTTGTGGATATCAAAGTTTTCCATTGTCAAATATATAGTATATTCATACAGTGTCTGTCTAACAGTACATGTTTAAGGTTATTTTGTTGATGGCTGCCTTTGGATCATGTTGTTTCCTCTTAAGTGTATTGTATTTAATGTTTTTTAAATAAAATATAAAAAAAAAAATCTAATAAGGTCGGTATTAACAAATACATTAATACCTTACTCATTTAGCACCCTCAATTTAGGGGAAGATAATTGTTATTGTAATGATATAGAATAATTGAACATTAAAGCAAATATATCACATTACATATTGTTTCTAATAAAGCTACACCTTGTGCTGACATTTACAAATAAACTTCTAACAACGTAACTCGCACACAGTCTGGATATAACCAAAAAGTCGATACAATAACAGAACGTTCTGGTCGACACATTTATTATTATTATTATAATCAAATAGAAGCGCTAAACCACAGGGGTTATACAGTGCTGCAGGTTATTGTAGGATGCAGGAAGAGTGGGTTATAAGAGGGAGATGGACGATTAGTAGGGTATGGAGTGCAAGATGACGGTGGATAGTGCAGGGATGGAGGGTAGCAAGAGATCGAGGTAGAAGGGACTGAGGGAGGTGCTAGAGGTATAATCTTCAGAGTTTGTGTAGTAAGTCAGTTTCTGTCAAAAGTCAATGAGAGAGTCAGGATTAAAGGAGGGTCCATCTGCAAGAAGGGAGGTAAAGAAAGGGCCGCAGAGCGAAGACATTTGGAGGTAAATTCTGAGTGCTCGTTGATAAAGTGGGCAGTCCAACAGGATATGTCGAACAGACACTGGAACCTGACAATGCTCACAGAGAGGGGCAGGGAGCCTCTCCATGAGATACCCGTGAGTAAGACGAGTGTGGCCGATGTGAAGACGGGAGAGAGTAGTCTCCCAACCTCGACATTGGTGACAAGAAGAAGGCCAGAAACCTATAACCAGTTTAATAGAATGAAGTTTGTTATTCAGCAGGTCAGACCAGCGTTGTTGCCAACGGGTGCGAAGAAGGGTAGCAATGACCGCAAAATAGTCCGTGAAAGGAACACCTCTATATGAAACTGGAAGGTCATGTACTGCTGACCGCGCAGCAGTGTCTGCCTGTTCATTGCCCAATTTTACGGATAGCCTGTAAAGCACTAAGGGAGTCTGAAACGACCACAAATGGTGACTCAGGCATAGATGCAATACGGATAAGTGCCACAAGAATGGCATACAATTCAGCCGTAAATATGCTAGCCAAGGGTAACAGATGCCCTCGTACAACGCTGTCCGGAAACAATGCTGCGAATCCGACGCCGTCAGATGACTTTGAACCATCGGTGTATATTGCGATGGCATGGGAATGAGAACGGAAGTGGTCTAGAAAGAAAGAGCGAGAAGCCGCCGTAGGTAGTTGGGCTTTCGCGCAAGGACAGTAGGAACTTCCCAAGGGGGTAGGGGAAAGGGAGATGTCACATGAACATATAGAGGTGGGAGCTGAAGGGAAGACAGGAGTGAATGTAGACGAAGAGAAAAGGGACAAAGTAAGCAGGGGCGCGAACAAATAAAAGCGCCTACTAACATCTGTAACAATCTATACATGGAAGGATTGCGGAGGTCATGAGAGCAAACAAAATAGCGATGCAATGTGCATCACGACGATCGGATAAGGATGGAATGTTCGCTTCTACATAGAGGCTCTCAACCAGGGAAGAACGAAATGCACCAAGGCATAAGCGTAATCCCTGGTGATGGATGGGATTAAGGATGGAAAGAGTAGCAGGGGAGGCCGCAGAATATATCTGGTCACCATAATCGAGTTTCGACAAAATTAGGGCTGAATGTAGGCGAAGGAGGGTTCTACGATCAGCCCCCCATGAAAGATGTGCGAGGGTTTTAAGAAGGTTCAGCCTTGTGTGACAAGTTACCTTCAGAGAGGTAATGGGAGGTTTCCAGGACAATCGACGGTCGAACAGGAGGCCGAGAAACCTGACTGGATCACGTTCTGGGATACGTGAGCCGTATAGGTACAATGGATGGTCAGAGACCACTGAACGTCTAGTAAACGTAATTTGATGAGTTTTGCCACTAGAAAATTTAAATCCGTGAGTGGTGGCCCAATCAGAAACCCGGTTGATGGCATGCTGGAGGAAACTGCAATGAGGTGACAGTCAGCACCTGCACAACCTATAGCAAAGTCATCCACATAGAGCGATGACCAAATATTGATGGGAGAACAGATGCCAGATTATTTATAGCAAGCAGAAAGAGTGTTGTGCTCAGAACACATCCTTGGGGACACCTTCAGCTTGGACAAATTCCGGGAGAGTTCATTACTAACCGGACCGGAAATGTCTGTCAGTTAAGAAGGCCTTAAGAAAGAATGGTAGGTGGCCTCGGAGGCCTAAGGAGTGGGCCTGGGCCAATATATTATATCTCCCAAATTGTGTCATAAGCCTTCTCAAGGTCAAAAGATAGTGATAACCAAATGGTTATTCGCAAAGGCATTACGAATATACGTATCCAAGCGCAGCAAGGGTCAATGGCAGAACGGGCCGTTCTGCCATTACAAGCCATATTGACTAGGGAGAGACTATTGTGAGTCTCTAAATACCACATCAAACGTCTATTAACTAGACGTTCCATCATCTTGCAAACTGCACTGGTAAGAACGATGGGACGGTAGTGAGAGGAATCATGTCCCGTAGTACCTGGTTTTCGAAAAGACTGATGTAAATGCTGTAGCATATGAATATGTATGCCGTCTGGCCCAGCTGCCGATGATCGGCAAGCAGAGAGTGTTGCCTCCAGTTCTTGAAGGGTAAGAGGCACATTATAGGATTCTTCTCTAAGAGAAGAAATATCTAAGGGCTTTAACTCGCTGGCAGACTTAGAAGAAAGGAACGAGGGGCATAGATGGAGCCCCTGAGAAATGCGGACGAGATGATTACCAATTTCAGTGGCAACGGCAAGAGGGTGTGCTATATCGACACCAGCAACCTGAAGAACAGGAGCCGGGTCGGGGAGAATTTACCACTCAATTTCCGCACTTTCTTCCAGACTGCACTCATCGAGGAAGCCGAAGTGACAGTAGAAACGTAATCTCGCCAGCAAGTGCGTTTAGCATCACGTATGACACGGCGAGCAATAGCTCTCTTCTGTTTGAAATCAAGGAGTCTCTCTGTGGTTCTGGTATACCGATACCTGCCCCATGCAGGGCGTTTCAAACGCACTGCCCGAGCACAAGCAGGAGACCACCAAGGCACGCACTTCTAAGGATGCTTGCCCGAGGTTTGAGGAATAGAATGTGAAGCCGCTGTGAAGATGGAGGATGAAAAGAGATGTAAACTGTCATCAATGGAGGACGAGGTAGGAACCTCATGAAAGGCCGTAAGATGTGCGTAAAGGTCCCATTTCGCCCGGTCAAATTGCCAGCGTGGGTAATGAGGAGGTGGAGAAAACAGAGGGGACTTAAGGATGATTGGGAAATGATCGCTGTCATGTAAGTCTGGGAGGACAGACCAGGTGAAGTCAAGGACAGTTGATGAAGAGCAGACGGAAAGATCGATGCAGGAGAAAGAATGAGTTCGGGGATCAAAATGGGTAGGAGTACCCGTATTTAAAACATGTAGGGGAAGAGAAGCAAGAAATGCCTCCAACTGAATGCCACGGGAGTCACAGTGCGACCCTTCCCAGAGAAAGTGGTGTGCGTTAAAATCGCCAAGTAATAGAAGGGGTGGCGGTAAGGAAGAAACCAGAAAATCAACATCTGGGATAGACAATGCCCGCGAAGGGGAGAGATATAAAGAACAGAGTGTATACCACTTATTCAAGTGGATACGGGCTGCGGTGTAATGTAAGGAAGAAGGGACATAGAGCTGATGGTATGGAACACCAGTGCGTATAAGAAGAGCACTTTCGTTAAAGGTTCCATTGGGAAAAGGATCCGATGAATATAACAAATTATAGCCTGAAAAGGGCCTGATAACAGTGGATTGTAATTTGGGTTCTTGCAAACAGACCCCAATAGGGGAAAACTGGGAGAGCAACACCTGAAGCTCACCCCTGTTACCCCTGAGGCCTCGGATATTCCACTGCAAATAAGCCATGATTTATGGAGAGAAAGATATAAGTGGAAGTGAGAGGAAGCTATGGACTAGGGTTAGAAAAGTCCACGTATGGAGGCAGCGGAAGACCTGTAATCAGAGAGGGAGGAGGACGTTGTGAAGGAAGGGGGGTGGGTTGAGACGAAGAAGAGAGATGAGGAACCTCAGATGGAGTAGTGTCCATCATCGGTCCAGTCTCTGAAATATATTCTGCAATAGCTTCCAGTGTTTCGGAAGTCAAAGATGCAGAATGTGAGACTACATTAGAAATGGAAGAAGAGGGAGCAACTATCGGGGAGTCTATAGACTGTACTAAAGTAGAGGACGAGGAGATAGAAGAGGAAACTGTCATTGGGACTTGGGAGGGGACAGGGCATGAAGGTATTGTATGAGGAGGAGGATGAACCTCCACACACGTTACAGAACTAGTCGGAGGCGAAGAACCTGGCAGTAGGGATTTTTTGCCGGGCTTATAAGAAGAAGGGGGGCGCTGAGGTTTAGGTGAAGGACGAGGACGTGTAGACTCAGAACTGTGCGAGTGAATAGAGGAAGGAGTGTGGATAGTATGGGAAACCGAGGTAGGGACCTCGGAGCCAAGAACATCAAAAGGATTCGAGACAGGGGTGACTGAGGATGAGGCGACCACAGAGGAAGCCATGGAAGTTGGGACCCCAGAAGCGGGGCGACGTTTAGCAATGCGAGAATAGGAAATACGGGGAAGTTTCCCTTGAAGGCGAATATGAGAGACGGCCATAGCATATGAGAAGCCTTCCGCCTCTTTGAGACAACAGATTTCCCGCTCATTCAGGTAAACCTGACAACGGCGAGAATACGAAGGATGTGCCTCATGACAGTTAAGGCAAGAGGGAGGTAGAGTACAAGAACTGGCATGGTCGTCAGCACCACAGACTAGGCATTCGGCCATGGACCTGCAATATTTTGCTGGATGACCAAATCGCCAGCAGTTTCTACACTGCTGCGGTGTAGGGTCACCTTTCGAACTTGTAAACATTGACCTGCAATGTAGACCGAAGGTGGAAGTTCTCGGCAGTCAAATGTTAAACGAGCTATATTGCAAGGATAACGTCTTTGCTTATTGGCAGGGAGGACAAAAGTGTCCACTTTAAGGATAGGGAGTTCTTGGAGCTCAAGCTGCTCGAAAATGTCATCACCACATGTCTGGAAATTCCGTTGGACAATGGTGTGGGGCAAAATGACAGAACCACAACAAGAATTGAGGGAATGGTGCTTTTCAATAGTAACAGGAGCAGTATCTATGATTGTGAGAGAGAAAGATCGCGAGCTTGGCCAGCATTCTGGACCGTGATGATGCGAGTGCCGCTCTTGAGAGCGTGAAATGAGATGTCTTTACCAACATGGCGTAGCAGAGCCTTACTATGGTCTGAAAGATAGGTATTATGAGAAGTCGTTCGCAGAGTAAAAAACTTTGTCCATTGAGTAGTTTGAAACAGAGAGTTTAAGGGGAGTGCGTGACGAGCTTGTCGTTTCTGAGATGAACGAGAAGGAAGTGTCGAATCGTCATGTGTGGGTCTCGGTCGTTTGGGTGTGGGACCAGGGGTGGTCCGATGTGAGACGGGCGAGCGATTCGAAAATTGCCGCACCGTCGAGGGAGAAGCCGGAATCAAGGTCAGAGAAGAGCGAAGGTCAGATGTATCGAAAGGGCCAGTCGGGTCCCTGGGACCTGAAGCAGGTGACGAACTGGTACCTGCTTCAGGTACAGGGGTATTAGGGTTGTCCGAAGAGTTATCCATTAACAAGGTAGGGTCAGAACTAGGTGCGGTATCAAGGGGCCCTGGGGTAGAGTCACGGATTAGGGCATCCGTGGTTAGGTTACTTCTTTCTTTTTGTTTTTAAGAAAAAAAAGAAAGAAGAAAATAAAATAAAAATAAAAAAAAGAATAAAACAAGGGGGGAACGTGGAGGAATAGCTTCTAGGAGGAATGAAAGGGGCGTAAATCCCCCTCCGCGCCCAAGAGGACCTCAACACCGCAAGTAGTGCAGATGCTGCATGGAACCCGTGCCATACCCTACCCTTCACGCCAGTAAACCAGCAATCCGGGATAGCAACCTCACATCCACCGAGCCACCTCGGCAGACAAAGAGAGGCGGCCGGATATCCGCCACAAAGCATACCGCCTTCGGCCACCACCCCGGAATCCAAAGGTGGCCTCCAGAGATACACCGTCGCCCGAAAGATACCCAAGGCCACCCCCGGGAGACCGGAGAGGGATTGGGACATCCCCAGGCGATCCAGATTCCACGGCAAACTACACCACCGCCAAGAACCTCAACGGAATGGGAATGGACCATGGTACCCTTCCCCCTACCTAGGAACTAGAATGTCTGTGGAGAGAAGCTCCCAGGGTAAAAATGGGAAGGAAATAAGAGAGGGATGAGGAGGAGGGGAGGAGGAAAGGGAAAAGGGAGGATGGGGAAGATGGGAAAGGGAGGGGGGATTGGGGGGTAATTAGGTTCGGTCTGAGGAAGAAGACCAAAAGGTCCAATTCCTCAGACCGATAGCCTCTTTACCTCGTCACGGAGCCCCCCTTAAAGAGGGGTTGACACATTTGTTGACAAATATGACACGAACGTGTCTCGTGAATTTCATGATTCCATAACTAGATTGGAAATAAATCTTACATAAGTGGAACTGATAGCTCTAATTGGTTGGGAAATATCCATTTACCGCCTAAATTAAAGAATCTCAACACAAAAACAAAACGCTGTACAAGAAAATGGCCAACACAGGTCCACGTACAGTCACTATGTTCAAGTTATTGGTAGATGTCTTGACCATGACGGAGACTGGTCCATGATGACTGTTAAATAACCAGAGAACTTGGTGGGTGCTGGGTGAGTGTTGTGGTGCTCCAGGTTGTCACCCAATATTTAAATACAACCACCACCATCATGGGTGAGGTGTGGTGCTGGGTGAGTGCTGTGATATCCCAGGTAGTCACCCAATCTGCAACACAACCACCACTATCATGGGATGGTTGTTGTGGTGGACGAGGAGTCTTGGACTGCTGGTTGCCACCCCACCTGCAACACAACCACCACTATCATGGGATGGTTGTTGTGGTGGACGAGGACTCTTGGACTGCTGGTTGCCACCCCACCTGCAACAACACTACCAAGTCTACTGTGTTGCCACATGAAACTTGGGGGCAATCTGTAGGCACACTGATCTGACACATCACTAAAATTAAGAGGCTGTCAGGAAACATTTTATAATTTTGTATAAGTGTTTTATTATTATATTATTATTATTATTATTATTATTATTATTATTATTATTATTATTATTATTTTGTTATTTTTCTAGCAGATGTGATTGATACAGTGTTATGGTCTTTTGAAAGTGAGATCTTCCGACATGATCACTCCCAGGTCTTTGACATTAGTTTTGCTCTATTGTCTGGTTTGGAATTTGTTTTATACTCCCGATGAAGTTTCCTCACGTTTTCCATATCGGAGTAATTGAAATTTCTCATCCTTAAACTCCTCAAAGACGGTATTGAGTGGATAGGAGTGGTTAGTCAACTTCCTCATATTGACATCTGTTCCTGAACGGTAAATGGATTTGCCAATCATTCAGCTCATCAGTTTATTTTAGGGTACGAGTATTAGATAAATATACGTACGTATATTTAACCTCCTAATAACCAAACCACCAGCTACATAATATATTTATGTATTCTCATAATACCTGTATTGCCCCTTGTAACTTTTACACTTCATATTTATGTTTGTAAACCTGAATAAAAACTCATTGTGATGGTCCTTTGGGGGAGGCAAGACAGCGGCAACCACTGGCACAGTGCTGGACTCGGTTTTGTCTGCCTTGTGCAACTTGTTTAAAAATATAGTATACACTTCTCAGCATAATACCAAAAGCAGGATAGTGTATTTGGTTCGTTGGCGAGTTAGGTTTAAAGCCTATTGACTACACGAAATAAAGTGGACAGTCAGAGTGCAGCCTAGGGTCCTTATACCAAAATAGTGATAATCCCATAATCGGAAGTCGGGGGTGAAGGAAGAGGGAAGGGAATGAAAAAGGGTAATTATCTCAATAATTAATTACTGCCGCCAGTACTTATAGGAAATGGTAGTAGATAGGTCTGAGTAAGGCCTAAGCTTTTGACATAACTAAGCAAAATATGATAGGTTTTAATTGTTTGATTTCTGGTAGTTTCTGGTTCTCAGGGCAGTGTCGCCTGTAGAATGAGTGGTAGCATCCCATTAGATTCGACTAGCAAAACTCTCTCTTAAATAGCAAACAATTTATCGACTTGCTTTATCACAGTTATTTATTACAATCAAATAAAGAACACTAACACACTGAACAAGGTATATTCAATGAAATAGTCACGTTTTACTAGAGGTCTGTTAAGCTAAAATTCTTTGAACATCTCGACAAACGAACATCATGAAGCGAATAACTCTTCGCCATATTCTTAATACATTTAGTAAAGTAAAGTAAATTTTATTTCTTTGCAAGTATACATAGATATTGGTAGTTACAATCATAAAACTGAAATGCAAGGAGAGCCACTGGTTGTTTGTGATTATTACAAAGCTGATTTATTCACTACACTATTTATTTACAATATAAATTATTTCACTATATTTCGTATTGATGAATTACACTTCGTATTCACTACGTCTAAGTTACAGAAACTGCGTATTTATTACAAACTAAGCATATATTAAGACAGACTAGTTTATATATTGATAGAGATACACAATAAGGTCAGTTTTGAAAAATCACAACGAATAACGCGCCCCCCATTATATGGGGCGTGGCGGAGGTTTCAGGTCTTTTCTTTCTGGTGCTCTTCACACCACTGATTAAGAATACTTTAATCACTAAATAAAGTTAAAGTAAGCTCGAAAAGAGGACTGGACACGAAAAGGACACCTTACTCGCTGTTATATGTGTACTGAGATCTTGATCACTTCTTGCATGTTTTCAAATTCAAATTCAAATTCTTTGATTCCATGTAATTATTACAAGGTGGGGGGTACTTATAGTTATACATTAAAGTTGATATTACAAGATGGCCAATAATAGGCCTATAGGTATGCCCTAGGCTTTTCAGAGCAGTCTTATATGATAGGTCTTACTCAATAGCTATGCAATGGATATACAGATTGTAAGGTTAGGTTAGGTTTACAAAATTTAGGTACTGGAATTTAAACATTGAGGAATTTAACAAATTAGTTTAAAAGTTAGCAATTGGTTTATATATTAATGATAAAGGTGATATATTGGCATAATATAGTTTCTATATTGGAGTATCTTAGGCAAACTTATGACTAGCTTAAGTATTATGGAGCAATAATTGCCTTGTTAAATTTTGGTTAGAACTGTACAGTGGGAATCACAGATATCAATAAGGAGTGTATTTTTGCTGTGGTTAGTAATGTGCAAATTAAAGAGAGAATCACGAGATATCAATAAATTAACATTTTTGCTGTGGATATGTGCAAGATAAAGTAGTTTTCATGTGGTTAACTACCGGTGGTTGTGTGATTGTAGTGAGATAAAATGTTTTTAACGGTGCTTTTGAAAATGGAGGTTGTGTCTGCAGTTCTAGAGTTTTCAGGCAGGAGTTCCAGATTTTAGGCCCTTTGTAAACGTTGAATTTTTGTATAGATTTAGTCGGACACGGGGAATGTCAAAAGAGATGTTTATGTCTGGTATTGATATCTATGGGTCCTGTCGCTATCAGAAAGTGTTTTAGCTCAGGGTTAAAGTTGGAATTAATGGTTCTATAAATGTAGATGTAGAGTAGTAAGTATGGATGTTCTGGACAGTGAGTAGGTTTAGGTCTTTGAGGGTGAGGGAGCCTAGCGGGTTGGATTGTGTGATAATTCTTACTGCGGGTGGCTTTTTATTTGGGTTATTATTGAGCTTTAGGTGGGTAATTGCTGTTGATCCCCATGCACAAATGGCATATGTGGTAGGGATAGATGAGTGAGTAGTATAGTGTGAGTAGGGCTGATTGTGGTACATAATACCCGTATCTTTGAGAGGATCCCCACAGTTTTGGACACTTTCTTTGTTATGTGTTGGATATGGGTGCTGAATTTCAGGCTGGGCTGAGTCAGGTGAAGGCCCAGGAACTTGCCCACTCGTTATGTCTAGCGAATAGGTGTAGGGATTGATCTTAATGTTTAATTGTGGATCATCTGTTCTGTTACTTAGAGGCTTATAATATGAAGGTCTTATCAGTGTTGAGTGTAAGTTTATTGGCAGTCATCCATGTTGATATTTTGCCTTTATTGATTCGTCGTTAACAGACGGTATTAAGCGTGGCAAGGTTTGTGTGGGAGATGACATAAAGTTGTAGTCGTCCAGCAAGGATATTGGTTTCAGGTGTTGTGATACATTGGGAAGATCATTGATGTATAAGAGGAAGAGCAGGGGACCAGGACACTTCCCTGCGGTACGCCGGTGTCTAGTGGTAGTGTCGTGGAGGATGTGTCTTTAATAGTGACATACTGGTACCTATTAGTGAGGTAGGATTTGAGGTATGCTAGTGCATGACCTCTTATTCCATAGTTAAGTTTGTGGAGTAGGATGCATGGATGGAAGAGGGTAAGGTACCTAGGGACTGGCAAAGACCGTGTATTTTTCCTTTGTAAAAAGGCAAAGGGGAAAAAAGAGAGTGAAAAAATTATGGGGAATAAGTCTGTTGAGTATACCAGGAAAGTGTATGGTAGAGTTATTATTGAAAAAATTTAAATGTAAGACGGAGAAAATAGCGGGTAAACAAGGTGGCTTTGGGGAAAGGTGGGGGGTGTGTAGAAAGTGTTTGCAGAAAAAATATAGGTGAACAGTATTTGGATAACCCTGCCTGTATCCCAACCCAAAAAGATGCTAAAAAAAAACCTTCTCACCCAAAGCCAAATGCTCAATATCAAACATTCTCAACAAAATAGAATAATCACTTAATGTAAAAACCCCGACTAATCACTTAAATGTAAAAAACCCGTTAGAAAAATACATACTAAGCTAACTATTACCATAACATTTAAATTATAATGACCAAGTAAACTGTAACTGCAATGCAACTAATTGTTTTAAATTGTTATCTCACTCAATTAGTTGCATTGCTACAATTAATTGATATGTTCAACTTATATTAAAAAATTTATAACTTAGATACGCAATTATACTTATTTTATAAATTGTCAACCATAACTTTTTACCATGGGAGTCTAGAATAAAGTAGTCTTAAGAATGCCCCCAATGCACAGCATATTAGGGGGTTTTGGCATTACATCTCATTAAGAAATATATCTTGTCTACCATGTATCATTGTACCCTGTCACAATAAAGTATTATTATTATTATTATTATTATTATTATTATTATTATTATTATTATAAGGGTAAAGAGGTTTTTTTGGCATTTTTTGGATTTGGGAAAAGGGTTTTGATAGGGTGGATAGGGGGGGAATGTGGCAGATGTTGCAGGTGTATGGAATAGGAGGTAGGTTACTGGGAAAACAGTGAAGAGCTTTTTATGAGGATAGTGGGGCCCTTGGGGTTAGAGTGTGTAGGAGAGAGGGAGATTATTTCTTGGTAAAAGTAGGCCTTAGACAGGGATGTGTGATGTCACCGTGGTTGTTCAATATATTTATAGAGGGGGGTTGAAGAGAAGTGAATCCGAGGGTCTTGGCAAGAGGTGGGGTTAAAAGAAAAAAGAATCAAATACAAAGGGGGGTTGTCACAGTTGCTTTTTCTGATGACACTGTGCTTTTTTAGATTCTGAAGAGAAGTTGCAAAAGGGTTTGGGGGATGAATTTGGTTGGGTATGTAAAAAAAGAAAATTGAAAGTGAATATAGGAAAGAGTAAATTTATGAGGATAACAAAAAGATTAGGTGACGAAAGATTGGGTATCCCGATTGGGGGGAGATATGGGGGAGGTGAATGGTTTTAGATATTTGGGAGTGGGCATGTCAGCAGATGGGTCTATGAAGGGGTGGGGGAATCATAGAATTGATGAGGGGAAAAGGGTGGGGGGGTGCACTTCGGGTCTGTGGAGACAAAGAACTTTGTCCATGGAAATTAAGAGGGGGAAAGTTGAAAGTATAGTTATACCAACACTCTTATATGGGGGTCAAGCATGGGGGATAAATGTCGCAACGAGGAGAAGGCTGGAGGCAGTGGAGATGTCATGTCTTAGGTCAATTTTGGTGTGAATATAATGCAGAGAATTAGGAGTTTGGAAATTGGGGAGGTGCGGGGTTACCAAAACTATTATCCAGAGGGCTGAGGAGGGGTTGTTGAGGTGGTTCGGGCATGTAGAGAGAATGGAACAAAACAAAACGACCCCGGGGGTATAAATCTGTGTGGAGGGGGAAAGGGGGGGTAGGGGGGCGGCCTAGGAAAAGGGTTTGGGGGGAGGGGGGAAAAAAAGGTTTTGTGTGCGGGGGGTTTGGGTTTCCGAAGCATGCGGGGCGTATTTGATAGGGGTGAATGGAGACAAATGGTTTTAATACTTGACGGCTGTTGGAGTGTGAGCAAAGTAACATTTATGAAGGGATTCAGGAAACCGGGGAGGCCCGGGCTTGAGTCCCCGGAGATGGGAAGCAGTGTCTGCACTCTGAAGGAGGGGTGTTAATGTTGCAGTTTTATAACTGTATTTAAAGCACCCTCTGGCAAGACAGTGATGGAGGAATGATGACCAAAGTTTTTTTTTTGGGGGCCACCCTCCCTTTGGGGGGAATCGGCCAATGTGTTAATAAAAAAAAAAAAATATATACAAAAATTTTAAACTTGTACCTCATGTATCCTTTTGTACCCCTTTTGTCCTTTAATCATCTAATGACCATATAATTTTTTTATTACAACACATATTGTTTTAAAAATATGTTTCAAAAAAGTCATAGTCAAACTATTCAAATTTCATAGCTTAAATACTCAACTATACTCATATTGTAAATTTTCTACTAAAATTCTTACCATTTAGTTTTAAGTTAATTTTTTAAATCTGCCCAAAATGCCCTGCATATTAGGGGGCTTTGGCATGTACACCCCTTTAACATCTCATAACAAATTGTAACTCTTTATCATGTCCAAATAAACCAATATTACTATTATGTACCTCTAATGTTGAGGGCAGTCCCTAGACCCATTATGTACCTCTAATATTGAGGTACAGTCCCTGGAAACCCCTTATGTATCTCTAATGTTGAGGTACACCGGAGCACAGATCCAATTCCTAAAATCAAAAGCCCCTCACCAGCGTGAAGGAACCCTCCCCCTTTAAAGGGGACTACTGCCCACAGGATGGGTCTGGGGTACATAATTAAGGGTATTAAAAAAACAGGTCAAATTCACATTCAAATATTTACATTTCTCTTTATACTCCAGGAGAACAATATAGTGTACATGTAATAAAACATTGGTAAGGGACAAAAAAGGGAGCCACTGGTATGCAATGCATTTCCCCGAATACAGTCATACCCGGTTAACGTGGCGTGGTAACGGTAAATTCGGTTAGAGATCCCTTTTACGTCAAAATATTGACTCCGTTTACGATGCTTGATTCGGGTTTCGATATTCGTCCCCGGGCGCGTCCCCGTGGGGCCCAGCTGTGCGGGGCACCAGGGCGTCAGTGTGCTATTGTTTTCGAGCGGGCGACCACCACCCACTCCACCCACGCATTCATACCCAGTATATTGTCATTATTCCACTGTTTTTGGGGTTCAACTGCTAAATAAGCTACCATGGGTCCAAAGAAAGCTCCTGTGCCCAAACCTGTGGTAAAAAAAGGCTCAAGGGAAAAACAAAAAC
>WNWK01037253.1:0-18627 GCA_009830355.1 Cherax destructor | reverse complement strand
AAATAGACTGCAAAGTGGCTTTTTTAAAACCAAAAACACGGTCAGGTTTTCCTCATTATGCACTGTGGGGGCGGGAAATTTTTTTATACTGCGCACATTTGGCCGCACGGACCCATTTATCCTCTACCCCCTAACCCTGTTTCTGCTTGATTTGGGGGCGCTAGAATTTAGGCTACGTACGTCAATAACTCCGGGCGTAAGCCTCTTTAGTACGTAAATAACCCCTAAAAGGGGTTAATAATGCATGAGGTCATCAAAATGTTTGCTTAAAGATCGGGCTTGTATTTAAAAGATAGTTATGTTATTGTTGGCTTTGGTAGTTTTTTAGCCTGTTCTGCTGTGTAGTAAGGGGTTGTTGTTAGGTTCATGGGGTCATTTAAAAAAAGGTTGGTATCAGGTCAATTTTTTGGAATCATAAGATTTAGTGTGATTCTATAATTAAATTTAAAAAATAGAACAATGCAAGTGGGCTTGGAATGGGGACAATGCAAAAGGAGTTTTTTGGCACGTGAGTTAGTTAATTTTTATGTTTAAAAAAATTAAAAAAATGTTTTTAAGGGAAGAATTTACAGCTAAAAGAATCTAAAACTATAGCACCTGAGTTAGTTAATTAATTAAAAAAATGTTTATTTTGAGTGTGATTCTAAAAAAAGATTTAAAGAACAATGAATAATGCTAAACTTAAAGATATGATATCTGATGAATTGATTTTACAAATTTTGGGATTAACACCTTTTGAAAAAAAGTCACAGAGATTTAGGAATATTTTTACAATGTAATTGATTTATTATTTAACTATTTAATAGAACGGGTTGGAAAATTCCCATGATTAATATTGGGTTATAATGGAGCAAATAAAGATTATTATTCCTTTTTAGTTGTGATTATAAATTTATTAAAGGCAATAAAAAAAATGAAAGTTAACTATTATAGGAAAAAAAGTGCAAAGGTAAAAAAGAAAATTTTATTAATAAAAAAAAAATAGGAAATAAATTTTGGATTAAGGTGATCAATAATATATAGAAATGAGGGTTGGAGATGGGCAAAACATCCCTTACCTATCGTGGGGTTTGGTTTTGGACATTGTGTTCATGGAGTCTCTTAATATTTGCACCCTAAGGAATCTTGATAGTTCATTCTCATTTGTGATAGTATACAACTGACCTACACTTGTTGTTTTCACTAAATTTTTCCATCCGGGTGAAACATTGATTTTATCAATATTCTCCGCTTAAGTTTTCTGATTCTATACCAGAGGTTCTGACGTTTTTGGTCAGACATTCATTTATGTAAACCTGTTTCCTGGCTATAATAGATGATTTAATTAGATCTGTTTTCCTGTCATGTGTGGTGAATCTAATCATAACACTTTTTCTACCATTGACCTAGTAATCGTGCTTCTTTTATATCTGTCACTGGTACATTAACGTTTATTTGATCTTTGATGATCTGTATAGTAATGTCTTTACTTTTTTCTTGGGTCATATCACTGGGAAAGAATGGACTGTTCACTATTACTGCGTCTGATAATTTATCTTGCTGGGTTTTTTCCCCTCTTGTAGTGCAAGGTAGTCATTAAACTGGTTATCCATGTTGTTCTTCCACTCCTTTACTGCTTCCCTCAACCTTTGTGTTTATAGATGTTATCTGTTCAGAGTGGCTATCAATGACAGTTTGGAGGGTTTTGCCAAAAATCAGTCATTCCAGGATGTTAACTTTTGTTCAAGGCTGAGGATTTTGTTTTCAAGTTGTGTCATCCTGGTATCTTGTTGCAGAAGTGCTTTACGTTGGTCCATATTTTCATTGATTAATTTGATGATGTATGACTTTAGTGTATCTGGATCATTCGTCATACCTGAGAGATTATCTGGGGTAAAGCCAGTGAAAGGGGAGCTTGTGGGGGAGGCAGCCATGTTTGTTGTTGATGCATTACCCTGGGTGGTGGTGAGGGGGGTGGAGGGTGTACCGACGTCCTGGGTAGACAAGTTGACTAGTAGATTTCTTGGTGTTTTCTTGTTGATTTTGGAATTGGTCCTTCTGATGTTACGTCTCATTTTAACACAGTAGTCGGAGAAGTTGGTGTGGCAAGATGAAGCTGTAGGCTGGTACAAAGAAAGTCACTATCATGCCGAGGCATTTCAGGCAGACTTAACGTAAAACATAACCCTTTCAGGGTTCGTGCCGTAGTTCTACGACTTTGAGGCGAGGGTCCAAACCGTAGTACTACGCCAAAATTCTAGTGGCCTCAAATTTAGTGCGAGAAGGCTGATAGGCCTACATCTAAGAGAATGGGTCTGTGTGGTCAGTGTGCGCACTATACAAAAATCTGGGAGCCTGCATGGCATTGTGGGAACGCCACAAAGTAGCTTTGTTCACCATGACTGGCAGCAAGGAAGCTCTCACTCCCGGGCGAATTCCTGACTCTCCTCTTCTCAAGTTATAGTTCTAAGACTGATGGAAGTGGATCTGAAGAGGAATTCCATGGTTTTTAACCATATGGTACATTGTACCATATGGTACAATGTACAAATGGTACAATGGTACCATATACAATGGTATCGTATGGTACAATGGTACCATATACAATGGTATCGTATGGTACAATGGTACCATATACATGGTATCGTATGGTACAATGGTACCATATACAATGGAATCGTATGGTACAATGGTACCATATACAATGGTATCGTATGGTACAATGGTACCATATACAATGGTATCGTATGGTACAATGGTACCATATACAATGGTATTGTATGGACAATGGTACCATATAGTACAATGTACCATATGGCACAGGGTACAGGGATCCTAATGGAAATAAGTCTGACATTTTTGGGTTATCCTAGGTTCTCCAAACATGTTGTTGTTGTAGGTTCGCCAGTATGTCCGGCCCGGGTCTTCTCCAAATGGTGACCCGGCATCCAAACATATGCTGCTATTTATGATAATCTATGTACAGTGGACCCTCGGTTAACGAATACCCCGGAAATCGTGCAATTATGTAAGTATAATTTTGTAAGTTCTTGTGGAAGTGTATTTTTGGGGGTCTGAAATAGACTAACCTACGTGAAATTTTTCCTTAAGGGAGTAAATTCGTTCGGTAATGGCACTTGAGCAGACTTCAGGAGTGAAGTTTTTACGAAACTCGGGGGTCCACTGTACAATGGACCCCCGGTGTTCGTAAGGCTCCAAACTCGAACAATTATGTAAGTGTATTTTTGTAAGTGCTTTTGTAAGTGTATTTTTGGGGGTCTAAAAGGACTAATCAAATTTACATTATTCCTTGTGGGAACAAATTCGTTTGGTAACGGCACTTGAACAGCATTCTGGAACAAATTAATTACGAAAACCGGGGGTCTACTGTAACTGTATTTGTGTATACCTGAATAAACTTACTTTCGACGCCACATGCGCTTGAGTAAGTTTATTCAGGTGTACACAAATACATTTACGTACATAGATTATCATACATAGCAGCATATGTGGAAAGATCCTAGGATAACCCAGAAAAGTCAGGGTTACTTATTTCCAAAGGGATCCTGTATCTGTACCATATGATACCCTGTACTGTATGATACCCTGTACTGTATGGTGCCCTGAACTGTATGGTACCTTGTACCATATGATACCCTGTACTGTATGATACCCTGTACCGTATGGTACCCTGTACCATATGGTCAGTAATTGGTGTTGGTGGAATTAGGCACTAGCTCAGACTGAGCAGTGAGTGTTGGTCTCAAGGCACACTGATGCATCAGTGAGTTTTGGTCTCAAGGCACTGACGCAGCAGTTTCCAACAAAAAGCGCTTCGTCATCTACCTCTAGGAACATGTCCAGTCACTGTACTTTTGTAAATATATAATAGAACATTACTAATATACAACATTTTTGCATATTTTTGCTTAAACAATTATTGTAAACAATTTTTTTTATTAACACATCGGCCGATTCCCACCAAGGCAGGGTGGCCCGAAAAGAAAAACTTTCATCATCATTAATTCCATCACTGTCTTGCCAGAGGGTGCTTTACACTACAGTTATAAAACTGCAACACCAACACCCCTCCTTCAGAGTGCAGACACTGTACTTCCCATCTCCAGGACTCAAGTCCGGCCTGCCGGTTTCCTGAATCCCTTCATAAATGTTACTTTGCTCACACTCCAACAGCACGTAAAGTATTAAAAACCATTTGTCTCCATTCACTCCTATCAAATACGCTCACAATGCTTGCTGGAAGTCCAAGCCCTCGCACACAAAACTTCCTTTACCCTCCCTCCAACCTTTCCTAGGCCGACCCCTACCCCGCCTTCCCCTCCACTACAGATTTATACACTCGAAGTTATTCTGTCTCGTTCCATTCTCTCTACATGTCCGAACCACCTCAACAACCCCTCCTCAGCTCTCTGGATAATAGTTTTGGTAATCCCGCACCTCCTCCTAATTTCCAAACTCCGAATTCTCTGCATTATATTCACACCACACATTGACCTCAGACATGACATCTCCACTGCCTGCAGCCTTCTTCTCGTTGCAACATTCATCACCCATGCTTCACACCCATATAAGAGCGTTGGTATAACTATACTCTCATACATTCCTTCTTTACTTCCATGGACAAAGTTCTTTGTCTCCACAGACTCAGTGCTCCACTCACCCTTTTTCCCTCATCAATTCTACGATTCACCTCATCCTTCATAGACCCATCTGCTGACATGTCCACTCCCAAATATCTGAATACATTCACCTCCTCCATACTCTCTCCCTCCAATCTGATATCCAATCTTTCGTCACCTAATCTTTTGTTATCCTCATCACCTTACTCTTTCCTATATTCACTTTCAATTTTCTTCTTTTACACACCCTACCAAATTCATCCACCAACCTCTGCAACTTCTCTTCAGAATCTCCAAAAAGCACAGTGTCATCAGCAAAAAGCAACTGTGACAACTCCCACTTTGTATTTGATTCTTTATCTTTTAACCCACACCTCTTGCCAAGACCCTCGCATTCACTTCTCTTACAACCCCATCTATAAATATATTGAACAACCACGGTGACATCACACATCCTTGTCTAAGGCCCACTTTTACTGGGAAATAGTCCCTTCCTCCTACACACTCTAACCTGAGCCTCACTATCCTCATAAAAACTCTTCACTGCTTTCAGTAACCTTCCTCCTATTCCATACACCTGCAACATCTGCCACATTGCCCCCTATCTACCCTATCATACGCCTTTTCCAAATCCATAAATGCCACAAAAACATCTTTACCCTTATCCAAATACTGTTCACCTATATGTTTCACTGTAAACACTTGGTCTACACACCCCTACATTTCCTAAAGCCCCTTGTTCATCTGCTATCCTGCTTTCTGTTTTACTCTTAATTCTTTCAATAATAACTCTACCATACACTTTACCAGGTACACTCAACAGACTTATTCCCCTATAATTTTTGCACTCTCTTTGTCCCCTTTGCCTTTATACAAAGGAACAATACACGCTCTCTGCCAATCCCTAGGTACCTTACCCTCTTCCATACATTTATTAAATAATAGCACCAACCACTCCAAAATTATATCCCCACCTGCTTTTAACATTTCTATCTTTATCCCATCAATCCCAGCTGCCTTACCCCTTTCATTCTACCCACTGCCTCACGAACTTCCCCTACACCCACAACTGGCTCTTCCACACTCCTACAAGATGTTATTCCTCCTTGCCCTACACACGAAATCACAGCTTCCCTGTCTTCATCAACATTTAACAAATCCTCAAAATATTCTCTCCATCTTCCCGATACCTCTAACTCTCCATTTAATAACTCTCCTCTCCTATTTTTAACTGTCAAATCCATTTGTTCTCTAGGCTTCCTCAACTTATTAATCTCATTCCAAAACTTTTCTTATTTTCAACAAAATTTGCTGATAACATCTCACCCACTCTCTCATCTGCTCTCTTTTACATTGCTTCACCACTCTTTAACCTCTCTTTTCTCTCCATATACTCTTCCCTCCTTGCATCACTTCTACTTTGTAAAAACCTCTCATATGCTAACTTTTTCTCCCTTACTACTCTCTTTACATCATCATTCCACCAATCGCTCCTCTTCCCTCTTTTTCTGCCTTACTACTCTCTTTACATCATCATTCCACCAATCGCTCCTCTTCCCTCCTCATGTTTCTATGTTATTAATATTGTTTATTATGTCATATTAGATGAATTGTGATAGATAAATAAGCCGTTGAGCTGATATTAGTGTCAAATTGAAGCATTTTGTCCTGCCTCCCAACACTAAACTTGGCTCCCTCTCTCCTCCTCTCCATCTTCCATACACCAACAAGAGTCGCCAATAAAGGTAAGTGTGATGTTAAATGTTCATTTATACATGTTATTAGTGCTTTATATTTATTTGTCATTCTTTTCTGTATGTAAATCTATATTTAAGAGGACACTCCCTAAACTACCTAAAATCATACCTTAGCAACAGAAACCAATGTGTACACAAATGGAGCTAGCTCCACCGCACAAACTATTACTGTAGGTGTCCCACAGGGAAGTGTTCTTGGCCCACTACTCTTTCTCATTTACATTAACGACCTACCAAATGCATCTCAACTACTCAAACCCATACTTTTTGCAGATGACACTACATACATTATCTCTCACCCAAGCCCAGACACACTAGCCAACACTGCAAATACTGAATTGCAGAAAATATCTACCTGGATGATGACCAACAAACTTACTCTCAATATTGATAAAACCTATTTTATCCAGTTTGGGAACAGAGTTACAAACGCACCACTTAACATAACGATAAACGGGTCCCCTATCTCAAAACTCACAGAGGGAAAATTCTTAGGAATCCATCTTGACAGTGGCCTCAAATTTCAGACACATACGTATACAACAAATCTCCAAGAAAGTATCAAAGACCGTGGGAATACTATCCAAGATACGGTACTATGTTCCACAACCAGCTCTCCTTACCCTATATCACTCACTCATTTACCCCTACCTCACCTATGGAATCTGCGCATGGGGCTCTACATCAATAACTCATCTCAGACCACTAATAACTCAACAAAAGGCAGCAGTTAGAATGATAACAAATTCTCACTCCAGGCAACATACTCCACCAATATTCAAAAACCTAAACTTAACTCACCATACAAGACATCCATACTTTTTACTGTGCCTATTACATACATAGAACACTCTATGCAAATATTAACCCACCACTCAAACTTCTCCTTACTAATTTTAACAGGACACATGACCATAACACTAGACACAGATCACTCCTCGATGTTCCCGTGTCCACCTAACACTATGTAAAAACTCAATGCATATAAAAGGCACGAAAATTTGGAATTCATTACCTATCATTGCCAAAGAAACCCTACCTGTACCCCAATTCAAAACGATGGTAAAAAACCACCTTCTCACCCAAAGCTAATTGCTCCATATCAAACATTCCCAGCAAAGTAGAATAATCACTTAACGTAAAACCTGACTAATCAATTCAATGTAATGTATGAATGAATGTAAAACCTGTTATGAATAATACATACTTAGCTAATTATTCCCACAACACTTACATTATAATGACCACGTAAACTAACTGCAATGCAATTAATTGTTTTAAATTGTTATCTCACTCAATTAGTTGCATTGCTACAATATATTGCTACAATTAATTGATATGTTCAACTTATATTCAAACTTTATAACTTAGATATGCAACTTTACTTATTTTATAAATTATCAACCATAACTTTTTATTATTTTATTATTATTATTGCTTTAATTTGTTTAATCTGATTTAATTAATTTTATAATGAAGACAAAAGTACAAAACTATGTTTAAAAAATGTCATGTCTAAACTATGTTCAAATTTCATAGCTTTAATACTCACCTTTACTCATTGTATACTATCTACAAAAATTCTTACAATTTAGTTTTAAGTTAATTTTAAGTCTGCCCAAAATTCCCTGCATACTAGGGGCTTTTGGCATGTACACCTCATGTAATCTCAATAACCAAATGTAATTCTTTGTATCATGTCCAAATAAAAATAAATATATAATCTCTAAAAAATTATTTTTTGTTAATACTCCTGGGTGTCTGAAACGGATTAAGTGTCCAAAACTGTGGGGATCCTCTCTAAGATACGGTATTATGTACCACAATCAGCCCTACTCACACTATACTATTCACTCATCTATCCCTACCTCACATATGTCATTTGTGCATGGGGATCAACAGCAATTACCCACCTAAAGCCAGTAATAACCCAACAAAAAGCCGCAGTAAGAATTATCACACAATCCAATGCTAGGCAGTACACCCCCCTACTCTTCAAAGACCTAAATCTACTCACTGTTCTGAACATCCATACTTACTACTCTGCTATCTACATTTATAGAACCATAAATTCCAACTTTAACCCTGAGCTAAAACACTTTCTTGACAGTTGTGATAGGACCCATAGACATAATACCAGACATAAACATCTCTTTGACATAACCCGTGTCCAACTAAATCTATACAAAAATTCAATGCGCATAAAAGGGCCTAAAATCTGGAACTCCCTGCCTGAAAACTCTAGAACTGCAGACACAATCTCCACTTTCAAAAGCACCGTTAAAAAACATCTTATCTCACTTACGCACCCAACCAGTAGCTAACCACATGAAAACTACTTTATCTTGCACATATCCACATCAAAAGACACTTACTGATATCTGTGATTCCCCTTAACCCTTAAACTGTCCACACATAGATATACGTTCACTCGCGAAAGTGACCGAACGTATATATACGTTTTATTTTACATTCGTTAAAATTTAGCGCAATAGGCCTGAGTCGCCTAGACATGAGAGAATGGGTCTGCGCCCTCAGTGTGCGCAGTATGAAAAAAATTGGGGACGCCAGGGTACCGCATGGTAGCCCCAGTTAGTTTCAGCTTCATCTTGGGTCAACATCATGGCACCCCCCTGTGATTCACTCACGCCTCGTCGTATTAACACTCTACTATTCTCAGAAAGTGATAGAGAGCGCGAGCTTAGTGGATTTGACAGTGATATAGCCACTAATAATCAAGGAATTAGTGAAACTATTGATGACAACCCAGATGACCCTGAGCCCATCACCTCTGGGGTGGCCAGTGTGGACAGTGTGGCCATACCAGACCCTCAGCCCAGCACATCTGGTGTGGCCAGTGTGGCCACAGACCCTCAGCCCAGCACCTCTGGGGTAGGTAGTGTTACTACCCAAAGGCAGCTCCGCAAGAGGAAATTATCATTTTCCATGTGTTATGATAGTGACGATAGTGAAGGTGATATAAGTGACGATGATGAAATCGATTTTATGCCCATAGACAATTCGTCGAGTGACAGTGATTATCATTATTCCCCAGTGAAACGTACTTATGGGCGTCATTACCTACGTTCAGGCAGTGTGCCATATGCAGTCAGAGGCAAGGGTCGTGGCAGTTCACGATCCAAAACCCCAGCCACTGATAGTGAAAGTGATAATGAAGGAGAGTATGCTGGGATGGAGGAAGAGGTGGTGGGTGGCATGGTGCCTGAACCTCGTGGCGCGGTGTGTGGACAGACAAAGGACCACGAGGCACCCTCTCAATCATGTGCTGGCCCCACTCCTGTCCCTCCTGCTCCCCCAAGTCCCATGCCACAGGTCCACCCTGCACCATCTGATCGTGAATGGAAGTGGACTGAACATACACCATTCGTGCTACATCCTTTCAATTTTGATGGCAGTGGAAGTGGCATCATGCCACACTGTCCCATCACAAATGAGTCTACAGAGTTAGACTATTTTCAACTATACTTTGATGAGCCAATAATGAACCTGATTATTACTCAGACCAACCTGTACTACCAGTATACAATGGACCATGCAGATTTTTCAGAATCGTCACGGCTGCGCAGGTGGAAAGATACAACTGTGGCTGAAATGTATTTATTCCTTGGCACTGTCATGCTTATGCCACACACATATAAGAACAATATAGCAAACTACTGGTCCACAGACCACTTCATTAGCACTCCAGTCGTCCGTGACCTCCTTCCCTGCAACAGATTCCTTCTGTTGCTGAGAATGTTGCACTTCTCAGATAGGAATACACCAAACCGAAATGACCTCCTCTACAAAATCCGGGAATTGTTTATGTATCTCAAGCAAAAATTCAGTGCCTACTTTTATCCATTCAAGAACATTGTTGTTGACGAGTCCTTGATTCTGTTCAAGGGACGACTGTCATTCAAACAATATATACCAAGCAAACGTAATCGCTTTGGTATAAAACTGTTTGTTATGTGTGACTGTGAGACTGTTCTTGTGTTGGATGTCATTATCTACACAGGTAAAAATACACTTGATGATACCAGGCACATGTTGGGCATTTCTGGTGATGTTGTTCGCAAGATGATGCAGCCATACCTTGGCTAGGGCCATACATTGTTCACAGACAACTGGTACACAAGCCCTATGCTTGCTGATTTCCTACGTGTGAACAATACTGATATATGTGGAACAGTGAGAAGAAATAGAAAACACATGCCAAAGTTCACTGGAGGAAGTGTAGTGCAGGCGTTTCATGCCAATGACATCATGGCACTGTCATGGCATGACAAAAGGGACGTGACATTGCTGTCAACCATCCACAGAAACGAGATGGTACAAACAGACAGAATGAGCACGCTCAACAATCAACCTATTGAAAAGCCAGCTGTTGTCATCGACTATACAAACAATATGCGACTAGTCGACAAGTGTGACATGATGATAGGCTTTATTGACTGTGTGCGTAGGAGTTGCAAGTGGTATATAAAAGTGTTTTTCCACCTTGTGGACATTGCAATGCTCAATGCCTTCAACATGTATGAAATAAAGACTGGGAAGCGACAACGATATGCAGAATTCACCCTAAATGTCATCAAGCAGATAGGGAGAAAGTATGGTACCACACCTATACCTGCCACTCCACAGCGACCTGTCACCCCACAACAGCGACTTGTCACTCCACAACAGCGACCTGTTACTCCACAACAGTGACCTGTCACTCCACAACAGCGACCTGTCACTCCACAACCAGAGGGGGAAGTGCCCAACCGAATAATCCCTAACTGTCACTGCCTGATACCATTACCATCTACTCCAAAGAAGAAGTACTCTCAGAAAAAGTGTGTTGTGTGTGCTTACAGTACACAGCGACCCCAAGTGCGAAAAGACACACGATTCATGTGTCAGCAATGTGGAGGGGCACTCTGTATGAATCCATGCTTCTTCGAGTATCATACAGTGGTGGACTTCTAGAAACATAAATAGGACCTGTAAATACCTTGTATATATATGTAAACAATAGTAAGTGATTGAATTAGGTGTACAAATTTATTTATCAGTGTGAACATGTGTGTTTGTGACAGTATGATTACTAATTCAGTAACAAATATTTGTGTCTAAACAAGAATTGGCAATGAAATGAATAGATCTGCATCAAAACATTATTATCATAGGATGAAAACAACAGAAAATGGAAAAAAATGGAAAAAAAACGATAAATGTTTCTTGTTTCTGCAAGCGGCAGTGCTCCATGTTGCTGACACCACATCATTTAGCACCAACTTCACGGGCTTATATCTCGGTAAGTACTGGCCCTAAAATGTTTTTTTTTTAGCCTATCCTATTTATAAAAATGTGCTCTTCATTTTTAGAAAAAAAAACAATTTTTTTTTTCAAAATATTCGGTCACTTTCGCGAGTGAACGTATATCTACGTGTGGACAGTTTAAGGGTTAATTTCACATGGCTGACCAAAATTCTAATACAACTATTGCTTCATAATTCTTAAGCTAGTCATAAGTTTGCCTAAGACACTCCAATATAGAAACGGTATTATGCCAATACATCACCTTTACCATTATTATATAAACTAATTGTTAAATTCTTTAAACTAATTGTTTAATTCTTAAATGTTTAAATTTCAATACCTCAATATTGTAAACCTAATTAATCACTACAATTACCTAACCTTACTATCAGTATAATCATTGTGTCACTATTGAGTAAGACCTATCATAAGACTGCCTGAAAAGCCTAGGCATACCTAGGCATATTATTGGCCATCTTGTAATATCTAATTCATAAAATGTACATTACTATAATTACACCCCACTCTGTATATTACTAGAAATAAAGAATTTGAATTTGAATTAATTGAATTTACATTATTTCTTATGGGGAAAATGGCCTCAGTTTTCGTTGATTTCAGTTTTAGTCTATCCCTCAAGAACGGATTAAGCATGAAAATGAAGGGTTGACTGTAGTACCATATGGTGCCACAAGCATGCAGCACACTGCACCAGCCCAATTCAACAGCATATGTGTAAAGATTCTAGGATAACCCAAAAATTTCAGGGTGACTTATTTCCATTGGGATCCCTGTATCTGAACCATATGGTACCTGGTACTATAGTACCCTGTACAGTGGTCCCTCGGTTTTCGTGCATCTCCAAACTCGAACATTTATGTAAGTGTATTTTCGTAAGTGCTGTTGCAAGTGTATTTTTGGGGGTCTGAAATAGACTAACCTACGTGACATTATTTCTTAAGGAAGTAAATTTGTTCGGTAATGGCACTTGAGCAGCATTCTGGAACGAATTTTCGGCGAAAACCGAGGGACCACTGTACTATGGTACAGGGTACCATATGGTACATTGCACCATATGATACATTGCACCATATGATACATTGTATCATATGGTACCATTGTACCATATGGTACTATATGGTACTGTCGTATTCAACACAATAACGCACTAATATTTTCATTATTTTGTTTACAATAAGCTGCTCCACTTCCATGGGGAAGTGGAGCAGAATTCTTCCTCTGTAAGCTATGTGTGTCGTAAGAAGCGACTAAATGCCGGGAGCAATGGGCTAGTAACCCCTTCTCCTGTATAAATTACTAAAAAGAAGATAAGGAAAAACTTCATAAAATTGGGATGTTTGAATGTGCGTGGATGTAGTGCGGATGATAAGAAAGAGATGCTTGCTAATGTTATGAATGAAAATAAGTTGAATGTCCTAGCCCTAAGTGAAACAAAGCTGAAGGGGGTAGGCGAGTTTCAGTGGGGAGAAATAAATGGGATTAAGTCAGGAGTATCTGAGAGAGTTAGAGCTAAAAGAGGGGTAGCAATAATGTTGAAGGATCAGTTATGGAGAGAGAAGAGGGAACATAAATGTATAAATTCAAGGATTATGTGGATTAAAATAAGGGTTGGATGTGAAAAGTGGGTCATAATAAGTGCGCATGCACCTGGAGATGAGAGGAGTGTAGAGGAGAGAGAGAGATTTTGGGAGATGTTAAGCGAGTGTGTAGGAACTTTTGAGCCAAGTGAGAGAGTAATCGTGGTAGGAGACCTAAATGCTAAAGTAGGAGAAGCGTTTAGAGAGGGGGTGGTAGGTAAGTTTGGGGTACCAGGTGTAAATGATAATGGGGAGCATTTGATTGAACTTTGTATAGAAAGGGGTTTGGTTATAGGTAACACACATTTTAAGAAAAAGAGGATAAATAAGTACAGACAACCCTTGGTTTTCATGTTTAATCCGTTCCAGAGGGATCAACTAAAACCAAAATTGACGAAAACTAAAACCATTTTCCCCATAAGAAATAATGGAAATTCAATTAATCCGTTCCAGAAACCCAGAAGTTTGAAAAAAAAATTGGGGGGCCTTAAATCTTAAACTGTCCACACGTAGATATACGTTCACCTGCGTACTGCACCGAATATTTTGAAAAAAAAAAAATTTTTTTTTAAATGAAGAGCGCATTTTTATAAACAGGATAGGCTAAAAAAAAAAAGTTTAGGGCCAATACTTACTGAGATATAAGCCCGCCAAGTTGGTGCTGGATGCTCACCTGACGGCAACATCAAGTCCTGCCGCTTGCAGAAGTATTGCCGATATACTTTTTTTTCTAGTTTTCATTTTAATTTATATAATTTTTATGTTCTGATAATTACAATTTAATATAGTTCCTGTGATTTCATAGCCAATCTTTGTTCTAACACTAATATTATGTACTGAAATAGTACTCAAATAGTCACAATCACACCAACAGGTGAACATTTTCGCCTACCTTGGTCATTTACTATTGTCTATAAATATATACGAAGTATTTATAGGTCCCAGCAATGTTTTAGACATCCAGGAGTATATATGAAACTCCTTGAAGAATGGTGTTATGGCAATTGCCAGATAACTACTGATAAGGCAGTGACATTGATGAATGAATGTGTGCAGGGAACCCTCGCTCTTTCACTCTGTATCTATCTATCTGTCTATCTATCTGTCTGTCTGTCTGTCTATCTGTCTGTCTATCTGTCTGTCTATCTGTCTGTCTATCTGTCTGTCTGAATCTGTTTGTCTGTATCTGTCTGTATCTCTGTCTGTGTCTGTCTAGCTCTGCTTATCTGTCTTTCTGTCTGCCTGTGTGCCTGGAGTATATGAAAACTCCTTGAAGAATGGTGTGTTGACAAGTGTCAGATAACTCTTGACAGCCCAGTGACATTTGATAAATGTCATCAGTGCTGGAGGGAACCCTCCCTTTTTCAATGTCTATCTGTCTGCCTGTCTGTCTATCTGTCTCTGTCTATCTGTCTGTCTCTCTATCTGTCTGTCTCTCTATCTGTCTGTATCTGTCTGTTTGCCTGTATCTGTCTGTCTGTTTGTCAAGCTCTGCTTATTTTTGTCTAACTCTACTTATCTGTCTTTCTGTCTGCCTGTGTGTGTGTGTCTTTCCGTCTGCTTGTCTCAGTCTCAGAGTGCGGCTCGTAAGCCAACAGGTATTATACACGATGCAGAAGTGAAGATGCGTATTACTTGCCAGTTATGCTTATTATGCCTTATATCTACAAGCATTGTATAGCACTTTGCCTGGAATTTTTGGGTTATCCTAGGTAATTTACACTATGTAGAATAACTGTACTTATTTACAAAGTCACACTAACACACAGGACAGATGGAAGGGGTATTTATAGGCAGGCAGACAGGGAAGGGCACAAGAAAGTGGAGTAATAATGGAGGTAGTAGTGGAAGTGGTAGTAGTAGTAGTGGAGTCAGTCATATTCTAGGAAAGGAGCACTGCAATGAAGCTGGTGGCCCGCATGGGTTAGGACAAGAACACAGAGGGGGGGAAAAGGCAAATAAAATAAAGTACAAATACAAGGCAAAAGAAAAGAAAGAAAAGAAAACCCAGAGGAGAAAGAGGGTAGCCTTGGCTACCCTTCCCATTTCATAGACTCTGCTTTCTCTCATGCCAAATGGACTTTCTTCTCTCCTAAACCCTCTACTCCTGGGAACTCTCCTGTCCTCTGCCTTCCCTACATCTCTGGTCTCTCTAATCTCAACAACTCTCTCCGTTCCTTAGACATCAAACTTACCTTTCGCCAGACTAACACTCTTCGCACTAATCTAGTTCATACCTCCCCTCCCTCTATAGATTCTCCTGGTGTATACTCTATTTCTTGCTCCTCCTGTCCTCTTCAGTACTTCGGAGAAACTGGCCGATCTCTTTCTGACAGACTTAGGGAGCACAAAAATAGTGTTAGGCTTGCCGACACTAATAATGCTGCTCTTTTATGTCATGTCAGAGATCACAGTCATCCTATTGATTGGTCTTCTGCTAAAACTGTCTAACTTTCACAGTTGCCGTCTGGTTGAATCCTCCCTTAAACACAACTTTCCCTGTATGAATCTTAGCCCTGGCTTTGTCTCTGTTGATGCTTTCCTCTCACATTACATTTTTAAATGCTCCAAACTTCAGAACACCCGTGACTTAACCTGATTCCTTCCCCTTTTATCTCTTCCCCTTCTCCTCTTTCTCCTCTGGGTTTTCTTTTTTCTTTTCTTTTGCCTTGTATTTGTCCTTCTTTATTTTATTTGCCTTTTCCCCCCCTCTGTGTTCTTATCCTAACCCATGCGGGCTGCCAGCTTCATTGCAGTGCTCCTTTCTTAGAATATGACTGACTCCACTACTACTACTACCACTTCCACTACTACCTCCATTATTACCCCACTTTCTTGTGCCCTCCCCTGTCTGCCTGCCTATAAATACCCCTTCCACCTGTCCTGTGTGTTAGTGTGACTTTGTAAATGGTCCAAGTCGGACCGGAACGTCGTCATAAGCTCCTCTCTTTTTATATGTGCGGGTTGTGTGTGTATTGTTCCAGTCACGGTATTGTGCCTTTTTTTGTCAATTCCCCAATGCCACAATACTTTCCACAACTTCCATAGACTCCTCAAGGTCAGGCCCAAACCCTTCAAAATCCCTCTCTGGGACACAATCTGGCCACAACTTTCTCCAAGCAGAGTTCATCATCCTGGAAGTCACTCCCTGCCAAGCTTTATCTATAACGCCTATGCAATGGAAGACATTGAAGTGATCCTTCTAGAACTCTTTTAGGGTCAATGCAGAGTCATTGGTCACATCAAAGCACCTTTGAAACATTGCTTTGGTGTACAGTTTTTTGAAGTTTGCAATGACCTGCTGGTCCATGGGCTGGATGAGAGGAGTGGTGTTAGGAGGCAAGAACTTCACTGTTACAAATTTGAAATCCTTAGACATTTGGTCTTCCAAGTCTTGAGGATGAGCAGGAGCATTGTCCATTACCAGGAGGCACTTGAGCCCCAATTTATTGTCCAATAGATATTTCTTCACACTGGGGCAAAACACTTGATTAAACCATTCCAGGAAAATTTCCCTAGTGACCCATGCCTTAGGGTTAGACTTCCACATCACACACAATTTACTCTTGTCAACGCTAGAACTCCATTTCTTCTATCGATTGAGTACAAGAAACCGCCTATTTACCAATTTCAACTACCCAAAATAGTGGTCAGAAAATGGCAATTTGGCCAATTTCACACAAATTTCAAACGATGCCAATTTCAAAATAGGGTCCATAATAAACAAGGCAGACATTCCTGGCACTAAAATAACATCTTCTCTGTTCATTAGCCACGTCTCCAGGCCCCTCTTATATTACTTTTGCTTTCCATTTTGAATTTTTATTCTCACAAAAAAATAGAAGATTTACTGTTATGTATACAACTGCATCACTGTAAAAATGGTATAAATAATATCAGAGCACTTGTGCATGAATATTAGACTCGCCAGTTGATGTGTATTGGACGCATGGTGTGATTTGTTTACTCTTGAACATCGTCAAAAATTGAACATTTTCGCTACTTTGAGCTCAATTTCAAGGTACAGTGGACCCTCGGTTAACGAATACCCCGGAAATCGTGCAATTATGTAAGTATAATTTTGTAAGTTCTTGTGGAAGTGTATTTTTGGGGGTCTGAAATAGACTAACCTACGTGAAATTTTTCCTTAAGGGAGTAAATTCGTTCGGTAATGGCACTTGAGCAGACTTCAGGAGTGAAGTTTTTACGAAACTCGGGGGTCCACTGTACTTGTTATTGTCAAACCAATCAAAATCATCTCCATTTCTGTAATATATCTTCCATTCTATCAAATGAGGCCAAGAAAACGAGAATACAACAATAAATACCATACGAAAAAAGACTGCAAAGTCGCTGTTTTAAACCAAAAACACGGTCAGTTTTTTTTTCCTCATTATGCACTGTCTATTGCAGGAATTTTTTTATACTGCGCACACTGACCGCACAGACCCATTCTATCACATCTAGGCCTAACAGCCTGTTTCTGCTTGATTTGAGGGCGCTAGAATTTAGGCGTACTAGTATGTCAATAACCACAGTGCGTAAAACGTACTTGTACGACCATAACCCCGAAAGGGTTAAAGTGTTAGGGTCCTTGAGGAGGACCGAATTGGGAAGCTTTACATTAATCTCAGAGTGCAAAGAGTCAGGGTCATCAGAGGCAGAGGACAGAGTCATTACTGGGACTTTATCTGGTGTATTAAAGGCTTTAATTTAATTAATGTGGTAAGTTTTGGTTTTTGAGGTCTTGTTAAGGGGAGATACCACATAATTTACATCAGATAATTTACTTACGATTTGCATTGGTCCCGTAAATCTAGCTTTCAAGGTGTGGCCAGGTATAGGCTCTTGTACCAACACCTTATCTCCTTGATGGAAGGAGCGAAACTTTGAGTTTCTGTCATACCTCTGTTTCATCGTATTCTGAGCTGCCTTCAAGTTAGCCTTAGCCAATTGACGTGCTACCTGCAACCTTGAAGAAGGGTTGTGGAGGAGTCTTCTCCCATCCATCCTTTGAGCACACGTAGAGGACCTCATACATTGTGCCCAAATATCAGCTCAAAAGGACTGTACCCTGTAGACTCTTGCACAGTTTCTCTCATTGCGAATAGCAACAGAGGAAGTGATTCATCCCAGTCTGTAGGAAAATGCTTGCAGAATGTTCTCATCATTGTTTTTAACGTCTGATGGAATCTTTCCAAGGCGCCTTGGGTCTGAGGATGATAGGCAGTGGATAGGTTATGAACTATTCCTAGCCTAGTTAATGCTTCCCTAAATGCTTTTTCAGTGAAGTTAGTACCTTGATCACTTTGAATAGATTTAGGAATTCCAAAGCAAAGAAACTTA
>WNWK01037252.1:0-18629 GCA_009830355.1 Cherax destructor | reverse complement strand
AGGAGCAGAATCTAGGTTGTAAAAAAAAAAAGATCGAGCTTGGCCAGCATTCGGGACCGTGATGATGGGAGTGCCGCTCTTGAGGCGTGAAATGAATGTCTTTACCAACATGGCAGCAGAGTTTTACCAATACTATGGTCTGAAAGATAGGTATTAGGAGAAGTCGTCGCAGAGTAAAAAACTTTGTCCATTGAGTAGTTTGAAACAGAGAGTTTAAGGGAAGTGAGGGACAGCTGGTCGTTTCTGAGATGAACGAGAGGAAGCTCGAATCGTCATTTGTGGGTCTTGGTCGTTTGGGAGTGGGACCAGGGGTGGTCCGATGGGAGACGGGCGAACGATTCGAAATTGCCGCACCGTCGAGGGAGAAGCCGGAATCAAGGTCAGAGAAGAGCGGAGGTCAGATGTATCGAAAGGGCCAGTCGGGTCCCTGGTACCTGAAGCAGGTGACGAACCGGCACCAGCAAGAGGTACAGGGCATGAGAGGTGTCCAAAGAGTTGTCCGTTAACGAGGCAGGGTCAATACTGGGTGCGGTATCAGGAAGGCCCGGGGTAGTGGGTTCATGGTTAGGTTGCTTCTTTCTTTTTTTTTTAAAGAAAAAAAGAAAGAAAATAAAAATAAAAAAGAATAAAAAAGGGAGGAACGTGGAGGAATAGCTCCTAGGGAATGAAAGGGCGCAAATCCCCTTCCGCGCCCAAGAGGACCTCAACACCGCAAGTAGTGCAGATGCCATGGAACCCATGCCATACCCTACCCTTCATGCCAGTAAACCAGCAATCTGGGATAGCAACTCACATTCACCGAGCCATCTCGGCGGACAAAAGAGAGGGCGGCCGGATATCCGCCACAAAGCATACCGCCTTCGGCCACCACCCCGGAACGAAAGGTGGCCTCCAGAGATACACCCGTCGCCCGAAAGATACCCAAGGCCACCCCCCGGGTGACCGGAGAGGGATCGGGCCATCCCCAGGCGATCTAGATTCCACGGCAAACTACACCACCGCCAAGGACCTCAACGGAATGGGATGGACTACGATACCCTTCCCCCTACCTAGGAACTAGAATGCCTGAGGAGAGAAGCTCCCAGGGTAAAACTGGAAAGGAAATAAGGGAGGGATGAGGAGGAGGAGGAAAGGGAAAAGGGAGGATGGGGAAGATGGGAAAAGGGAGGGGGGATTGTGGGGTAATTAGGTTCGGTCTGAGGAAGAAGACCAAGAGGTCCAATTCCTCAGACCGATAGCCTCTTTACCGCGACAAGGAGCCCCCCTTAAAGAGGCACTGTGGAGCAGCATGTCATGATTTGCAATCACTCTCAGATCTCCACAAGGCCTTGAGTCACCCAGGAGTTACACGCCTGTATCATTTTGTTAAATCTAAGAATATGCCCTACTCAGTGGAAGATGTGCGACAAGTGATCAGATCATGCTGAGTATGTGCAGAGTGCAAGCCAAACTTTCACCAGCCAGAGAAAACTCATCTCATAAAAGACACCCAGCCTTTCGAGAGACTGAATATAGATTTCAAAGGACCTCTACCAAGCATAAACCAGAATAGGTATTTCCTTAACATAGTAGATGAATATTCTAGGTTTCCTTTTGTGTTCCCCTGTGCAAATATGACTGCTTCAACTGTCATCAGTTGTCTTTCCCAGTTATTCGCTATTTTTGGTATGCCGGCCTATATCCATTCAGACAGGGGATCCTCGTTCATGAGTTATGAACTTCAGGAGTTTTTGGCTAACAAAGGGATTGCTTGCAGCAGAACAACAAGCTACAACCCTCAAGGCAATGGTCAAGTGGAGCGGTTCAATGGTACTATATGGAAGTCAGTTACAATGACACTGAAATCTCGCAATCTACTGGTTGAACACTGGCAGACTGTCTTACCTGATGCCCTTCACTCTATTAGATCATTGCTGTGCACAGCTACTAATGCTACCCTTCATGAGAGACTTCAACTATTCACGTCGTTCGTCTACGGGAGCCTCCATGCCCACCTGGTTATGTCACCCTGGACCCATTCTCCTGAAGAGTCACCGTAGGATGAATAAGACGGATCCTTTAGTGGAAGAGGTAGAGCTCCTACAAGCTAATCCGCATTATGCCCACATTTGCTACCAAAATGGTGAAGAGACTACTGTATCTACAAGACACTTAGCTCCAGTTGAAACCAATGTTAGTGCGGAATCTCAAGATACACCAATAGATGTTGCGAAAGATGCTTTGGTCTCTCCAGGGAAGCCCCTTGAGGCTACCCGTATTGAAATAGAGGACGCCGCTCCAGCAGATAGTCAAACCCAGCTAGAAAATACCAAACCTGGTGAAGAGGCTCAAGGGCTATGAAGGTCTGGACGTACACGTCACCCACCTAACCGTTTGGAGGATTACTGTATCTGATATTTTAGAAGGGGAGATTGTAGTGATACCGCTCTTGTGGGGAGCCGCAGCAGGACAATACTGCACCACCTCAGGGGCCCCTTACAATAACAACATAGTACAGCGATGGCCTAGCACATGGCGTGTGGTCTCTCTCTTACACAGATACAATCGTGATGCAGATTACATGGTGTTACGATCAGGGCCTTATTTATTAGCCTGTTTCGCCCCGTCGTAACAAGTTATTTAATTAAACTTTGATTGTTTCATCGTTAGAGAAAATCATTATAGTATTAGGGTAATTTTTAGGAGATTGACCCAAGCAAGTAAAATTTGAGAAATTTAATATAAAAGAATTCATATAATTATTCAGTGTATGGTATAAAGTTATCTCTATTGCAGTGTAATACATCATGATAAACTTTATTCGAAAACAGTCGACATATGACTTTACTTGTTTCTGTACAATAATCATACTCAATGACATGAGTTTTATACAAATAATATTTTACATTAAAGTTTCGCAATACAATAACTGAGACTATTGCCTCAATAAAGGCAGAGAAGTATAAAATATCAAGTGAAACATCAAATACATTTTCTTGAGACAATAATTCAGAATACTGAGCAAAGCTCTGCTAATACAAGCTATCACCGTAAGTCGTGGATGAATAGACAATTTTCAAACCCTACTAGGGACTTAACAAACCCTCTTAAAGGTGGAATAACTTCCCAAGCCTACTCCGAAGAGCGTATGACTACTCTTGTGAAAGTCAGTGAACCTACTCCTGGTCAGGAGTGGATGTGTGAACCTACTGACGATCGTCAATGTTTGATGAAACGACGTCATGTAGGTCACGTGACTGAGGGAGGGGAGACCGGACACTACCTAAACAGGTAACCGGCAGTATGACTAGTGGTCTCACACTACATAAACACCACAGTACCGGCAGTATGACTAGTGGTCTCACACTACATGAACACCACAGTAAAATGTAACATCCTACCTACAACATAGCTAAATCAAATAATAGTATAAAGTAAGACATTTTCGTTTTAGCTAATAACGGAAATATCTCCAATATACCATTATAATAAAAATACACACAATATAAAATGTTGGTCAAGGGTATACCCGTAACACATGGTAAGCCTGATAGGATTTTTGCGTGTGATGCACGGGCATATAAAGGGGGGGTGTTGGTAGGAGTCGGTGAGTTATGTCCATTCACTTTAGAGTCTTGGGAGGATGTGGGTGGTAGAATAGTTAGAGTAAACGGGGATTGGGGTGGAGTACAGGTGAGTTTCCTGGGAGTATATATGCCAGCTATAAGCAATAGGAGACTAAAGGATGATTTTGTAAACAATGAGTTGGCGTATGCTGTCCGAGGTTTGCCTCAAGTGTCTATAATTGCTGGAGATTGGAATTGTGTGATTCGGATTAGAGACGTCGAGCCACGGGGTGGGGGTGTGTGTTGGGGTCGTTGAGGGGTGTGTTGGGGGCAGTGGGAGTGGTAGACGTGGTGGGGGCCGGGGAGAAATGGTGGAATATACCTTTGTGAGGAAGGATTATGCAGCACGACTGGACAGAATATATGTGACAAGGGCGGTGGATGTTCGGAGGGTGGAATGTGTCGATGTGGGTTTTTCGGATCATAGGGAGTGTTGTTTGAAGGGGGTGGGACGGGGCAGTGAGTGTGTATAAGAGTTATTGGAAATTGAATACGAGATTATTGAAGGGGGAAGGGGGGCTGAGATGTTCGAAGAGTGGTGGGGAGGGTGTGGAAGGGGGTGGGGTGTCAAATGGGATTGTCAGATGGTGGATGGAGAGGGGAAAGAGGAAATTAGGAAGTTTTATGGATGGGTCGGTAGGGAAGATAGCAGGAGTAGGTTTGGGTATCAGAAATATTTGGAGGGGTTGTTACGTGATTGTCAGGCGGGGATTGGGGGAGGAGAACGGCAGAGGTAGTGGAATTGAGGGTATGTTACGGGATTTACAAGAGGAACGGTTTCATGCCTTACGGGTTAGGAGTGGTATGGAGGAGGTTTTATGGGAAATAAGGCTTCAAAGGTGGTTTTAAGGACTTTTGAGAAACGTAGGAGGGGATGTTAATTTCGTCTTTGAAAGTGGAGGGGGTGGAATGGGTATCAGGAGGGGAGGGTTTTAAGAACGACGGAGGGCATGGGGGGTACGCGGAAGGATGGTTTCGTGTTCAATACAGGAAGGGGAAGGTTAATCAGGTGGAAAGAGAAGGGTTATTGCAGGGCATAGGGAGATTCTTGAGTGTGGAGGAGGGAAGAGAGTGCGTGGCAGAGATTTTGGAGGAGGAGGTTTGGGAAGCCGTGCAGGGTTTGAGGTTGGGGAAGTCACCTGGGATCGATGGGTTGCCGGGGGATTTGTACGTAACTCATTGGGAGGTTTTAAAAGGGGTTCTCGTGAGGTTGTTTAATGGGTTGAGGGAGGATGGTTTCATGGGGGAATCAATGAGGACTGGGGTAGTAGTATTAGTGGCGAAGGGAGATTCTCCTGAGGGCTTAAGTGATTATAGGGGTCTGGCTTTGTTGACGGCGGATTACAAAATTTTTGCAAAGATTTTGGCAAATAGGATCAAAAGGGGTTTAGGTGGAGTTTTGCATGAGGGTCAATTTGGGGTGCCTGGAAGGAGTATTCGTACAGGGCATCAGCGAATTAAGCAGTTTATTGAGGAAAGTGAGGAGGGGGTGTTAGGATTGGATTGGCAGAGAGCATATGACAGGGTTGATCGAGAAATGTTATTAGCAATATTGGAGAGGCAGGGTTTTGGGGAAGGGGTGGTAAGGTGGGTGGAAACATTGTATGCAGGTGTGTTATTACGAGTGCAGATTAATGGGAAGGTGGGAAGGGCAGTGGAAATGCAGAGGGGTCTGCGACAGGGTTGTCCTCTGTCGCAGATCCTTCGCACTTTGCAGGATCCTTTTTACAGATTGGTAGAGGCGGGGTTGAGGGGAGGGTCTGAGGAGAGGGAGGAGGTGGGTGGTATGGTTGGTTATGTTGATGACACCACGGTGTTGGTTAGGAAGGAGTGGCAATTGAGTAAGTTGAATGATTTGATAGAACGTTTTGGGAGGGGAACAGGGATGAGGGTTAATAGGGGGAAGTCTAATTTATTGGAGGTAGGCAGTTGGTCTGGGGGAACGTTGGGGTCACGGAGGGGTTGGAATTGTGTAGAAATGATTAAGATATGCGGTATAGTTTTTAGTGCAGATGCGGTAGTGGCGCGGGAGGTGAATTCAAGGACGGTGGTGGATGCGGCAATTGGAAGGATGAGGGGCTGGGGAGTGGGAGAGGTGACATTACTTCAAAGAGTTATTGTTATAAATGTGTTGGTGTATAGCAAATTATGGTTTAGGGCGGTGGTATATCCTCTCTTGGAGGTGGATGTGCAACGTTTGTTGAGTAATGTTTTAAGGTTCGTATGGGGGCATGAGAGGCACTGGCTAAGTAGGGAGGTAGTGGAAACCAAGACGAGGTGGGGAGGGATAGGGTTGATACCGTTGAGGTGTAGATTACGAAGTGTGTTTGTGAGGCATGAATTTCTGATGCGAGGAGGGGAGGGGGGAAGAAGAGTGGGGTTAATAATGAAGGAGGTGCGCAGGTGGTGGGGAAGGAAGGATATTTTGGTATGTGAGGCAATTTTACAAGGGTTAATGGTGATGAAAGAGCCGGGGACGAGTAGGGTTGGTAGGTTGGATAGGTTGGGCTTGGAGGGGAGGGAGGTGCAGGGGAGAGGGGTTTATCCCCTGTATGATTGGCAAGGAATATGGAGGTGGTTTCGAAAGCTAAAGTTACATCCTAGGGTGCGAGAGGTAGGATATAGGTTTTTGCAGGGGGTTTTGGCTTCTAGAGCTCAATTATATGTCATGGGGTTGGTAGCCGATGGGGTTTGCGGTAGGTGTGGCGAGCTGGAAACGGCATATCATGTCGTTTATTTTTGTGATGGATTGCAGGAGGTGAGAGAATGGTTTGGGGGGGTGTTACGACAGGTGGGGGAAAGGGAGGTTTCGGTTCTGAGGGCGCTGAGTTTGGATCTGGGGCAGTTTTCGGACAGCATACGCAGGGGGTTGTCTTATTTGGTATTGGATTATGTTTATATTTCATGGAGTTGTAGGGAAGAGGAGGAGGGCACGTATTGGGGCATTGGGAGCGGCTTTTTATAGGACTAAGTGTAGAAACAGGGAATTATATGGTAGGGCGTGGGATGGGGCTTTCTCGCAGCCTTATTGAGAGATGACAGTGCATGGGTTAAGGGGCGTGGGGAGGGGAGAGGTTAGTGGGGGAAGGGGGGGGGATGGGTTAGGGGTGGTGAACGGGGATGGGTAAAGTAGTGGGGATTGTGTAGATGATAGGTAAGGGGGGGTTAGGTGGGTTCTTAGGTGGAAGGCCGTTAGGTGGGGAGGGTGTAGATCAGTGGGGAAGAGGCTGGGGTAGTTTGTGCTTCAGTACATCTCTGAGTATGAGAACCTTCTATGCCGAAGGTTGGTTCCGATTTTGGATAAGATGCATACAAGGATTGTATAATCATTGATGTTCATATATTTTGGGCCTTCTGTGTAAGGTCATTATTGGAGTAAGTTATTTTTGTTATGTATGTGTTTTCTGTGTTTTGTGTTGAAATGCAGAGATCATTATATAAGAAATATGTAACATTTTGTGTGTGTGCGTGTGTGTGCGCGTGTGTGTGGTGTGTGTGTGTGTGTGTGTGTGTGTGTGTGTGTGTGTGTGCACGCGTTCATGTTATGTTTTCTTGTTTGAGGATTGTGTCCAAGGGGGGGGATATGCATGTGGGGTATATGGGTAGTTCTTTATAAGAAATGTATACCTCTTATTGTCTATATTTTGTTATATCATATTATTGTGTATAGATCAGAAGTATACTAAAGGTGGCCTTAAGTATATGGGGCTTGGTGGTTGTAAGAATTTTTGGGGAAATAGGAAGGATATGTAGTTGTCAGGTATATATTGTGTTTAATGTATCCCATGGTTGGGAAGGTATATATGTTTTTTATATACGATTGTGTCATGGGTAATATGTATTCATTCCTTGTGTGGTCATTGTTTTGTGGTTTTATGTTTTGTCTTATGGCATAACCATGCGTGAACGCTCTTGGAGGGGGTGCTGTACAAGGATGATATTGTAGTTGTTTTTGGTGAGCTTTGAAGCGTTCACGTAGAACTTATTGATTGGTTGGTATATATTCGTCTGTTATAGCGAAAAGGAAGGAACCATGGAGTGTGATGTAATATTACATTTGGTACTAAGCATTTGGTGTGGGGAAGTTGCTTGTAGTTGTTTTGGTATTGGGACATTCTTTTGTAAAGGTAATATCTATGTCATGATGTTTGTATACGCAGATTTCAATAAAATATAAAAAAAAAGATATAGCTTTTCTGAGGACATATGCACCTTACATCACCTGTATTGCAGCAGCAGTCATTAGATGTATTTTCTTCTGTTGCAGACATGTACCATGGGTTCTGTGTTCAATAAAGCCTAGGAATAAGGCCTGTGTTTTTATCACAACACATCAGTTTTTTTTATATTTTATTTATAAAACACATACAGGTACATTAACAACAAACTTTGCAACACTATACAAAACATTAACATTATATAGTGACAATGGTACAAAGAAAATTCGTATCTGAGACCACTCCACTTGTGGTTTCTGAACATAACCACTTAAAAACTAACATCATACAGATAAAATATAAAACCCTGTTTTACACAAATACAACACGACCACAGGCCACTATATCCCATAAATTGTGAACTAAATACCTCTACATAAAACGTATATGCATAAATATTACTGAATACCTCTAACCTAAGAGGCCATAGGCATTAAGACTGCCAACTTAATTATGTTTAAAACTGTGCTTTACTGTAACTTTACATAATAGCAATTATTCGAAGTCTTATCTGATACCACTCAAGTTGTAAGTTATTATCCAACATATAAAGGAATAACCATCTAAATGATGGGTATTCCATCAAGACTCATAACACATATCACTTGTCACATATCACTTGACAAGGCCAACTCAATTTCCTTTCCCTATCCCTATTAGACTACTCCTATCACTGAATACAAGCACGTATCCTAACCCACAGAGCATATATCACCATAACAACATACAGTAATTCATAAACACACACACAAAAAATAAGAACTAAGTACTGCCATACATAAATCTATGTACTATGATGATACCCTTAATCATCATGCAAAATTTTTCCCAAATAATACCCATACAATAAGATCGTTGGCATCATTAATTCCAAAAGCTATACAAAACAGTACAATACTTTCACATTGCCTAACGACAATGATATGATGTATATGAGACGGAGCTATACAATAACATTACACAATGACAATGATAATGTAAAAAACCTTCTCTGATACCACTAATCTTGTGGTAATATTACAATAACTCCACAACAAATTTTAATTACCTATTTTGAGAGTACTGATAAGAAACATAATATGTACTATTTAGAGAACAATATTAACATGAACCCGTACAACGTCAGGGAACTATACCTTCCTGTCTCATAAAAAAAAAACATCAATTACCATGCTCCAACACTTCAGAAAGCCCCCTTGTCCGTACTCCTTTCCCTTGAACCTGGTCTTTGTCACGTCATTACGTAAAGTCAAGTCCAAACAAGTTCATCCTGTCGTCCTCTCATACCTATGCAACACCTTTCCGCGTCAGCTGTCTTTTCCCTGTCGCTCAATAAAAAGCATTCTCGTCGCCAGTCGACCCCCCCCTCAACATTCACACTACTATGCACCCTAAAACCTCATTCAACACAACATCGACCCCACCCTAACTACTCTGTCTTCCAAAGAATCCAGTCCTTTCCAGCTCTACTCTGCATCACCGTAATAACTTTGCTACTGTTAATGTCCTATATCCCTCAGAGAAACTTGATACCCATTTACCTCCATATAATAGCCTATTCCTACACATTGAGCGATACACATGAGCCGCTAAGGCTTTCACCCTACAGTCCCCTCCCACCTCTCTCATTCCCCATGATACATACAAGAAATCCGCAATTACATACATAATTGCCCTCCCCACTTCTCTCGATACTCCCCCAACATCAAAGCTTAAAGCCCGTAAGGTCGAAATTTTTCTCCCCCCCACCAATCCAATCACCCTTGCCAACCATAGCCTCACCCCCTCTAAAGACTCACAAAAATATACAGCATGATATGCTGTCTCCTCATCTCCGCACCTCTGACATTCATTCGTACCCACCAACCCCATCCTATATAATTCAGACCTCGATGCCAATATACCTAATAAAAATCTGTAAACCACCTCCCGTACCTTAGGCAATAAACGGATCTTCCTGAACCCACCCCAAATCCCCCTCCAATCATAAACTGGAAAATTCACTTGACCCTGTACCACCCCACCCTTTTCACTCCCCGTCCCCAACCTGCCCACCTTTGCCCTTTTAGGCTCCCTCATTGCCAATAACTGTCTAGCCATGTCCTCACACACCCGCAGGTCCCTCCCCCTCCACCACTTCTGTACATCCTCCATGACCGCTCCTACTCGTTGACCTCTCCCCCCCCCTTCCTTAAAAAACAGTTTCACATAAACTGCTTTCACACGATGTTCCAAAGAAATGAGGCCCAACCCCCCCTCTTGACACTCATCATGACAACTTCCTTTCGAAGCCACGGCCGCCCATACCCCCACACATACCGTAACACTTTCTTTTGTAATTCCCTGATGTCGACCATCCTTAAAGGATACACGCAGCTACATTCCACACCTTACTGTATACAAGAGTGTTCACCACCACCACCCATTGCAACAGCATAACATCCCCCGCCCTCCAATCCCTCATTCTACCCAAAGCCCTACCCACCACCTCCTCAGAATTCACCTGCCTGGCCACTCTCACATCTGCCATATACACAATTCCACAGATCTTTATTCTATCCACAACATTCCATCCATACACCTTCCCCAAGCCTCCCCCCACCCACGTACCCACCTCCAATAACTTAGACTTGGCTCCATTTACCCTCATACCCGTCGCTGCTCCAAAGACCTCTATAATAATAATAATAATAATAATAATAATAATAATAATATTCTTTATTTACTACAAGTACATATACATGGTATACAGACCTAGCTGACATCAGTGACATACTACTATATAGAAAGTCCCTTGTTATGCTGAGCATTTCGGGCAGATTAGGTCAGTGTCCTAGGATGCGACTCACACCAGTCGACTAACACCCAGGTACCCATTTTACTGATGGGTGAACATAGACAACAGGTGTAAAGAAACACGCCCAATGTTTCTGCCCTGGCTGGGAATCGAACCCAGGCCCTCGCCGTGTGAAGCGAGAGCTTTAGCCACCAGACCACCAGAGCCCCTTCTGTTCCACCCACCAATACAGTTGTATCATCCACATACCCCACGATGCCCACACTACTCGCCCCCCTCTTCCCCTCTCCCCCCCTCTCTCCTACTCCTTCCTCTATTAACCTATAAAAGGGATCCTGCATGCACGCGAAAAGGATCTGAGATATGGGACACCCCTGTCTCAGACCCCTTTCCATCACCACCTGTTTCCCCAACTTACCATTCACCTGCACACGCACCTTCGCAGAACTATACAATGTCTCAACCCATCCAGAAATTTCCTCCCCAAAACCTTGACTCCTCAATATAATTCCCAACATGCTTCTATTCACACAATCATATGCTTCCTTCCAATCTATTCCCAAGACACCCCCTCCCGTCCTACCTTCAATAAAATCCCCGATTCTCCCATGTCCTACACTCATACTTCTTCCAGGTATACCAAACTGCCCCTGATGTATGACTTTGTCAAGCACCTTTTTCATTCTATTCCCTAAAATTTTTGCGAAGATTTTATAATCTCCACACATGAGGGATATCGCCCTGTAATTACCCAAGGTTCTCCCCCCCTCCTTTCGGCACCAGAACAACTACGCCCGTCCCCTCCGTCTCCCCTAACCTACCCCCATCCTTCATACAATTAAACAAATGCACTAAACATTCTCTCAACGTTTCCCAATGCACTACATAGAAATCATTCGGTATCCCGTCTAACCCTAGTGCCTTCCCTAGACTTAATCTAGACACTGCCTCCCCCACCTCCTCCTCCTCACTTATACTTCCACCCAACTCCTTACGGTCTTCCTCCCCCAAACGACACAGGATCCCTTCCCGAAGGACCTCCCCGGCACTACCCGTCCCTACACTCAATGATAATTTCCTCCCAAACCAATGATCGGCATAATTGCTTATGCCATCCGTTGTCCTGAGCACCTGTCCCACTTCATATCCTCCCACCCTTGTACACACCTCAATCCCCATAATCGTGTTACCCCTCTGCCTATCTCTAAACCTCCTCAACACGCAACCTGACGGTCTATCTTCCCACAACGCCTCCTCAATACCTCCTCTTACTCTGATCGCATCAAAACAATCATTTTGAATATCCCTCAACCTTCCCCTTAACCCCTCTATTTCCCCATACCTACCAACCCCACCCTCATAGCATTCATTAAGCTGACCCTCCAAATACTTCTGAAGACCAAACTTCCACCTTGCCTCATCCCTTCCTTGATTCCTATAAAGTCCCTTATTCCCTCCTTTGCACTTTTTCCCACCAGCCCAAAAATCTTTCTCCTTACCTCTGCTCCTTCTAACCAGAAGGACCCCCACCATTCCTCAAACGACCTCCCTTCCCCACCAGCAAACGCACATTCAACTTCCAATAACCATTGTACCTTCGGACCATTCCATCCCACTCCACCTCTACTAATACACCACAATGGTCAGAAAAACCAATATCAAGCGTTTGCACCCTCCCCACTGTAACGTCCCTTGTTGCATAAACACGATCCAACCGGGCTGCATAGCCTCTCCTCACAAAAGTATGCTCCACCCTCCACCCATCACCCCGTACCACATCGAACACTCCCGCCTCCCTCAGTAAAACACACAACGCCCCTAATTCACAACCCGCCCCTCTAGGTTCTACATCTTTTTTCCTGATTATACAATTCCAATCCCCACCCATCAGAGTAATCATAGGCAAACCCCGTAAATGATATGTCAAAACCTCCCTTACAAATTCATCTTTTACATGTCGATTATTGTCAGCTGGCATATATATTCCCATGAAACATACCCGAATGTCGCCCCAATGCCCATCCACCCTCACCACTCTCCCTCCCCCTCCTCCCAAGCTAACAACCGAAAGGGACTGGACTCCTTCACCCCCACAGCCACCCCACCCTTTAATTTCCCCAAGTTACCTGCATACACCTCATAACCTTTCAATCTCAACTCTCGACCACACCTAAAATTATGCTCTTGTATAAAAATTACGTCTACGTCATATCGTCTTAACACTACCTCCACCCACCTACGTTTAATTTCTGCCCTTAGGCCATTCACATTTATCGTTAAACACTTGAATACGCCAAAGGGGGCTTTCCTCTGTGCTTCTGCGGGAGGGCCGTGGCACCCTTCCCTAAACCTTTATCTCTAACACTCCTCACTCCCTGATCCCATACCCTCACCTGTGCCCCCACCTTCCCCTTCCGTGCCATCACTACATATGTTTTCTTACCTGTACGCTGGCCAGGTGTGAGGACATCATCATCTGACACCTCTCCTGCCCTCTTTCTTGATTTTCCCCCTACCTCCATTACATCCGTGTCCCCATCCCTATGCACATCAGCCTCCACTTCCTGCACCTGCAACCTGTCTTCCCCAGCTTCTGGCACGTTCACGTCCTGGTTAAGCCTACCCTCCTCCACCTGTAAGTGTCCTTCAACTCCAGAGGAAATCACCTCCGGATCTTCCAGAAACGTTCGCAACATCTCTTGCAATGGTTGCGATAGGTCCACCTGGAGGTCACCCACCTCCACCAAATCCCCAGACTCATTATCTTTTCCAGGCCCATCAATTGTTGGAGCTTTCAACTCCTCAGGGGACGTTACACAACTTTCCCCCACACCTTCCCCACTTCTGCCCCACTGGCCTTTCCCAGTCCTTCCACAATCTCAGGTTATGCATCACAGGTACCTGTGTAACCATTGGTCTTGGGGCCATGACGGTGGGACACCCGCCGCCATGTGATCATATTCCCCACACATAGACATGTCCTACGCTGTCCCGCGTAGGTAACAAACACCTGCGTCCTAAAGGCCTCCAGCAGTACATAGGACGGTATAGGCCTTTTCAAAGTCATTTTCAATGTGAATGAACCTTCTGGCAACCCAGCATATATTCCTTCAGTCCACCTTCCCATAGTCGTAGAATGCACCACACCATACCTTTCAAAGGCCTCACTGACATCCAATCCAATGGCCTCAAATGGCACATTACGGACCCTCACAAGGTGTAATGTTTAGAGGCATCCCTGAGCCGGACTTCTATCCCAGTGTTGACAGTGAGGTGCTTCTCCTGGTACCTCTCCACAGTTTTTTCATATGCCTCCAGGTACCAAACTTCACGAAGATCCTCGTCGAACCATTTAATGCAATGCCATATGGTCTTCATGACAAATACAAAAAGTGTCACGGATTATCGCCGGCAGCAACACAGAAGCGTTAGCTGCCTTAAAGCCCCTGGACCAGGAGCAATCTGCGCAGACACAACCCTCGGCCCCGTGAGCGAAGAGGTCAAAATACACATCAGTAGCTATCAATTCTATAACCATGACCGATGATGATAGACCTGCTGGGGTGGCAAACCCATGGATATTAAAGCCAAGAAAGCGTCATTACAAGCCCCGCAAGGGCATGTGACAAAGGCGCACAATACGTGTTTGGACTTAGTGAACGAGACGTCGACGAGTGCTATTGACTTGAAAACGAATTTAGAGTTACTAGAACGTAGGTTTTTTTTATTTTATTGAAAAAAAATAAAACACAGGACAATATGGAGACAGAAGACAGAGTGATACAAAATACAAGCACTAACTGTGCTTAGCAAAGCAACAACAAAGGTTAACAAAATTTTCCTACTTAGAAAACATACAAAGCATAAAACAATGCAAAACCAAAAACTTATCCTCAATGCTTACCATCATGAACAGGAAAAATAATAAACATAATCCCGAAGGACATAAATCACAAACAGCCACTAAATGACGTAAATGACAGTATAACAAAATATACTAAATATAGTCATCCCCAAGTGCTAGTATTCACACGTCTGTAAAGTACAGACAACGCCCAATGAAACTTTATTACATTATAAAATTAGAAGACAATATAAACACATCAATTGTAGCAATATAATAATTATACTAACAGCGCCAACCCCTACAAAACTACACACTGTTGATCATTAACATCAATAATTAAGTTACACAGTAAGCAAAAACATACATATTCACCCTCTAAAATCAGGCATCATCACAGACAACACCACAGACCACTATCCGACCTTTCTCATAACTAATCTTGGTAAATGCCCTAGATATTACAAAAGTTACCTTCAGACTACATAATGAGTCAGCTGTAAATAACTTTATAACAGCTATGATTAACATTGACTGATAATGAGTTAGAAACATATACAGATACTAATGAATGCATCAAAATTTCCTTAACAAAACCCACCACCTCTATAACAAACATTGCCCTAAAAACTAAACAGATCACAGCTAAGAGACTTAACAATCTGGCTAACACCCAGCATCCTTAAATCCATTAAAAAGGCACCAATATGAAAAACAATACAGAAGGGGTCTAATAACCAGAGAACAATCCAAACGCTCTCATCAATCCTTACCAGCCTGATAAGGAGATCAAAAAAATTGTATTATGAGAACAGACTCCAGAACATAAAGGTGATATGAAAAGACCTGGAAGACCCTATCTGCAATTCTAGGAAATAATAAGATAGCGAAAAACAACACCATCAAATTATCAAGAGCAGATGAACCCTACTCTCACCTGCAGACAGCAAACAGACCTAATGTTTTCTTCTCCACCATAGGAAAGAATCTAGTGAGTAAAATCCCAAGCTCAAACACCCGTCCAACAGACTACCTCACAAACACCTACCCTAATACGCTATTCCTAGCTCCCTACCAACCCAATTGAAGTCTCGCTCAAATCACACCCTTAAAAACAAGGCAGGAGACATAAACAGCCTACCAACTTTTTATGTACAAAAAAGCTTCACAGGTACTGTCACCAATTATAGCAACACTATTCAATAAATCCATTGGAAGCCTCTACCTTTCCATCAATTCTCAAAATAGCTAGGGTCACCCGATCCACAAAGGAGGTGATCAAACAGACCTGAATAATTATAGACCAATTTCTAATTTACCATTGCTTTTCTAAAATCTTCGAAAAATTAATTCATAGACAAATCTATTCCTACCTCGTCTCACACAATGTACTCAACCCCTGTCAATTTGGATTCAGGACAAACAAGAGCACAAACGATGCTTTTACGCACATGTTGGAGTTAATATATACAGCACTTGAGAAAAAGAAGTCCCTCTGGGAATCTTCATTGATCTACCAAAGCTTTTGATACAGTCGACCATGATTTACTGCTCACAAAATTAGCACACTATGGTATAAGGGGCACCCACTCAACTACCTAAAGTCATACCTCACCAACAGAAGCCAATACGTGTACACAAATGGAGCGAACTCTTCCACACAACAAATTACAGTCGGGTCCCTCAAGGAAGTGTCCTGGGGCCACTCCTATTCCTCATTTACATAAATGACCTACCGAATGCATCACAACTTCTCAAACCCATTTTATTTGCAGATGACACAACATATGTCTTCTCTCACCCAAATCCAGTTATACTGGCCAACACTGTTAATGCCGAATTACAGAAAATATCAACATGGATGACGACTAACAAGCTTACTCTCAATACTGACAAGACCTACTTCATACAGTTTGGAAGCAAAGCCACAAATGTTCCACTTAACATAACACTCAATGGTACACCCATCACAAGACTCACAGGGGGAAAAATTTCCCTAGAATCCACCTTGACAGTAGCCTTAAATTCCAAACACATATACAACAAATTTCCAAGAAAATCTCGAAGACAGTAGGCATATTATCAAATATACGCTATTATGTACCTCAATCAGCTCTCCTTGCACTATATCATTCACTTATCTACCCGTATCTCACCTATGGAATCTGTGCATGGGGATCAACAACGTTAAATCACCTTAGGCCACTCATAACACAACAAAAGGCCGCAGTCAGAAGGATAACAAATTCCCACTCTAGACAGCATACTCCACCAATATTCAAAAGTCTCAAACTACTCACCGTAAAGAACATCCATACTTACTCTTGTGCCTACTACATATATAAAACTTTACACTCTAATATAAACCCTCTGCTCAAAACTCTCCTCACCAACTTTAATAGGACCCATGACCACAACACATGACACAGATCACTTTTTGATATACCCCGTGTTCATATCAACCTATGTAAAAATTCTATGCACATAAAGGGCCCCAGAATCTGGAATTCATTACCAGCAAATATTAAGATAATCTTGTCTGAAAATAAATTTAAGACTCAACTCAAAAACCACCTACTCACCCAAAACTAAATGATCATACTATAAACTACTTTGAAAAATGCTCATTGTTACTTTCCTATACGATAATCTCAATTATTAATAATATGTTACTATTATGTTACCCCCTACTCATATTATAAGTTGATGTCAAAAATGCTCAATGTTATTTTCCTTAAGATAATCTCAATTCCATATTATCATTCAAGAATCTTAACACCTGTAACAATCTAATATCTAATATCATTATATAATAATTTAAACAGTAAAATTTTATCATATTGTAATTTTGAAAATAATTTTTAACTAGAATAAACTCAATAAATTTCTCTAATATTAAGTACATAGTTTTTAAGGACTAGAACAAGCTGCCACTAATGCCATGGCATGTCAGTGGCTATCCTTGCACTCAATTTTCATTGTAACTTCCGATACCCATGTAATCTGCAATGAAAAAAAATTGTTTGTTTGTTTGTTTGTTTTGTATAATAACGTAATAGCACAGAACATATGACTCATCTCCAAAACTGAAAACTTTTTTATACAATATAAAAACATAGGTAAAGGAATGATGTCATTCTGAAAAAGTAGATTATGTATATAAGGATAGATCAGCCTGCACAATAAGCAATTAATATTTACACAAACACAATTAACAAAGGTAGACAGTTTACAACACAAAATCTACCCAAAACTGCCTTCCACAACAGTAAGGCACAAAATGGAACATGAGAAACCCATCTCAGGAAACCTTAAGTTACATACAACATGTTGGAAAACGGTTCATACCCACATAGGGGTTCCCTCCCACCCCGTCTCCCGTCATACCACACACATCGCACATTCCAGTCATGTGTCATATGCCCGCTGAGTTCACAGTCACCCACCCACCCTTCCCCTTCATTCATACGTCCTTCCCACACTCATGTATACCTCTCCCTGTCGCCGGCCAGTCCTTTTAAACCGTCCTCACAGCTCTATAAACTACCACCGCCAACTCCCTATAACCCACAGAAAATGCTGAATCCTCACCTCCGACCATAAAATCCCTATTTCTACATTTTGTCCTATAAAACACAGCAGCCAAAAGCCTTAATCTACACTCCCCAACACCCCCTCATACCCCATGACACATACAAGTATCTGCCACTAGGTACAAGACCGCCCATCTCACCTCCCTCCCACCCCTCCCACATCAAAGCTCAAGGCCCGTAATGGTGAAAGCCCTCTCCCCCCACCCTGCGTAACACCTTCCCAAACCATTCACGCACAACTTTCAATAAAGGACAAAAATACACCGCATGATAAGCAGTATCCTCCTCCCCGCATCTATCACACTGCCCTCCCTCCCCTATCCCCATACGGAACAAAATTGCCTTCGATGCAACAATCCCCATTAAAAACCTATATATAAATTCTTCGATGCAACAATCCCCATTAAAAACCTATATATAAATTCTTCGATGCAACAATCCCCATTAAAAACCTATATATAAATTCACGTACTCTGGGTTTGAGCCACAACTTTCTTAATCCCTTCCATATACCCATCCAATCATACACAGGGTATATCGCTGCCCCATGCAGCACCTCCCCTTGCACCCCCC